>CAJUYH010000314.1:11765-72709 GCA_910591685.1 Galerucella tenella | reverse complement strand
AAAAAAAAAAAAAAAAAACTATAATCCTTACAGCTTTTTGCTTGACGAGAGTACACACACGTCATTTAATCCCACAGAACATATGGGGAGATTGAGTAATAAAAAGGAAAAAGCGTAGGAAGCAAAAATAATATATATAATATTAGGAAAAATCACCACGCTATTTTCAGTGTCATGAAGCGGTATTAATCCCTCATATCTATAGATAAAGCTATATATATATATATATTTATACACGTCCGCAGCAAAACCTTTCGTCACGCGGACACTCTTTGTTGTGTGTGCGCGCCGTGGTAGAGATGTTTTTATAAGTTATTGATGATAGAGGCGTCCATTTCTATCACCACTTGGTGTATTCTTTTATTATTCCCCTATTTTCATCCCAAATGTTCAGAACATACACACATACATCGATATATACATATATACTAAATCGCATGTCCACCCACACTATATATCCATCGAATAATAACATAATTACGCGCGAGCTGAGCTGACAAATTGAATTCATTCCAATGTATTCTTTTCATTGAATCCCATCATACATAGCCCCTAATAATTCCAAGTTATGAATATTTCATTGATATAAAATAGCGGCTACTTTTACATGATGTGTGGCCAATAATTATTAGTGAATTTTTGCTTGAAACACATAAAGGCTATTCACATCAATCAGCATCAAATTCGTTCTGCTATCCAACTTGTGGAGAAGAAAGAAAAAAAACGAGAGAAGACTTAATTTTCAATTATTTATTAAGTGTGATAAGTCGATAATGCTCCTGATGTATATGATTGATTGGTATTGAGGTGAATAATAAAAACACGATAGGTTAAATTATATTCATGAGAATATCTATGCACATGTACGATATGGATTACACGACGACGATACTGTGAATTCAGTTGATTCAAGAACAAACTATTCTCGAGTCGGCTCGACGAATCCGATCGTATTTTCATCGACGTCAAATTGGCAATATCCTCGCTGGTGACGATTCCTGAATTATGCATTACCCCGGGGGGCCAGTCGCTTCAAAGTTTATCCGTACCGCTCATTTCCATCGAGAGCCCAACCTATCCACGCGATTCGCTTCTCTCGTTCTCACTTTTTCCTCATCCCCACCACACTCTTAACCCATCTATATCGCAACTCCAATGGCAGTTTCTCGCGTTTCTCCCTCGTCTGGTTTATCGTCTCTTGTGCCGCGTGCGCGATGAGAACGTCACTTACGTTTTCGCGAACGATCACGTGGGGGAGGGGGTGGTGAGAGTGTGATAGACGAAGGTGGGGCCACACAAAAAGTTGGATGGAATCATACACACACACACACACACGCACACATGTATAAAGGTGTATATGAAATATATTATATTACGTCAGCTAACCGTCGATTTCATATAACTATAGTGACAAACATATTTGGCAATACGAAAAAAAAAAAAAAAATGACTTTTATTATGAACAAATGAAAAATAGTTATTTGATTGATAAACTTCTTAATATTTTCAAGATAATAAGCGGATGAGTTAGTATAGAATGCCTCATATACAATCACGAAGTAATCGCGTTTTTTAGCTTTGTGTAATTGAAAGCAGCTGCGAGAGTAATATATACTGTTGCGTTTCATTCAATTGCATTAACGCAAATAAATATTTATAAGTTAAATCTATAGATTCATCATTTTCATTTGGCTTTCACGTTTGTTCACAGTCAAAAGAAAATGAAAGCGATGACGACTCTTTAATGCTTTTCATCCAAAGATAATCGTGTTATTTGTTGGTGGGTGATGTCTCTCTTTGTATGTAAGTATAAGCAACTGTTATATACAGAAGAGAGGAGGAAGCAAACTAATGCCAGACATGTCCAAGTTCTCGATACTGACAAAAGAAAAAATGCTGTGCAGTGAGCGTGTGCGTATATTTATGTATTTATGTATGTTCAAACCTCCCTTATGTTCCATAGTATATACATGAAGAGTAATAAAGTGATGGTATCGGCCTTCGTGACCCTGTCAGTACTTTTTCACTTTTCTAATACATCATCTCATATTTATTTGGTGGTAAGAAAAATATTACTAATCACCACACTCAGTTTACAATGATAAAACATTTTTATATTCGATGTAATCGATGGTGTTGGTGGCGGTTTCACCCCTTTTTTTGGTTTAAAATTGATTGATCGGTTATTTTTTTTTCTATCGATGAACAGTAAAAAATTATTTTCTCTGGACATGCATATTTGATTTTTTTACGATAAGACTCTGTTGGCTTGGCTGATTGTGTGGCTGGTGGTGTTGGTGATGCGCATGGACAATCACCTGGGTGTAATTTTGGTGGTGGTGGACAGTGACATAGTACCACTGGTCCACACGGTGGCTTGGGTAAAGGTTGCAATATCGGTGCGACGTTTTTCAGTGCAATATCATCTGCCAAATTGTTTGAGACAGGTGAATTGGAAGATGCGTTAGGTTTTTCAAAGTTTGACACTAAACACGTGAGTTTTGTATAATCAATCTTGTCAGCGATTAGTGGTAATGCCTCAACAATTGCCTCTTTCACTTTGGTTTCTTTGACTTCATCACATTTTCGTCGAACTAAATGGCTATTTGTATGTAGACTTATTGGATAATATTCAGACTTTGATCCATCCTCATTAACTGTTTGCCCACCACAAATTTCTTTTATTGTTTTACAATTTGATGGTTTCTGTCGTGATGATGACGATGAATGACTCGACCAGTAAATTATTGATGTGTGCCTTGATGTGATGTCAAATCTCTGCAAAAATTGCCATATATATTTTCACTTAATTTTTGAATATCACATTGAAATCAATTAAAAATCATCATTATCATTATAATAAATTGTTAAGTATTCATTTTTATGTCCAACACACTTTTAATCCAAAAATTGAATTACTGATAAATAAAAATGAATTATATCCCCCGACAAATTTTACAGCCACTGTTTTTAATTGTACCAACATTGTTATATTATTATTATAATTTGTTTTTTTTTTTACCTAAATTTCACCCGTGTTACACTCGAAATTTAGGTAAAAATCGTTAGCTGAAGTACAATGATTGATTGGGAAATATTTTTAAACAAATGACAGATAGAGACACTTGGTCACCTGGTAACGTGAAATTTGCGGTTCAAAGGATTACTTTTACATACAAATATGTAAATTCAATTATGAATCACTGGCATATAATCATTGAATTCAAGAATGATGCTCCATCTCTTTGGAACAATTTATAATAATTTCTTTATCAGTTATCAAAAACATTTTGACATTCTCCCATTACTTTTCCCTACTGAAGCACAAATACCGATTATTGGTAATAGTAGGTAATGATTTTATCGCGACCAGATAACATTTCATACTGTATAGTAGCTGCATTGCCGACAATTGTATTTGGCTAGTGAGGAAATTCAATAATAACATTATATACAAACACACCCATATATATATATCTATTTTTATTTTTACATGTCATGTTAGGACATATCCAATAATACATAGATGTAAAAGATTATCGTTTATTAATATTAATATCCCTCGTCTGACCAAGTAATTACATATTCGGGATATTTTTTTTTCAATAAACCTACAGATATCTCATGATCAGCCTTTCCGAATCCCTAGTAATAAATTGAACAATTAATATTGTTACTATCATTTAAATTTATATATCATTTTGGTTATTACCTGTGAATATCCATACACTTTAATAGCTTTTCCGTCAACATTATGATTGATTCTACCGCCACCTACGCATTCCGTATCCATACCAGATCCATATTTCTTCAGTTCATTGCCAATTTCCTCATAAATATCAGCTGAAATAAGAGAGAAAAAAAAAAGATAAATAAATATAAAATCAAATAAAAATAAAAATAAATCTCTGTTGATTTATTTTTATTCTCCGTTGGAAAATTCTCATATTTCCACGCGATTTATCGACTCAAAATATAATTGGCAAACGCAGTTTCATATAACTCTCTCAATGATATCTGTCCCATACACCGAGTATAATTGTTGACTCAACATTTCACTGTGAATAAATATTATTACTCGTTGCCCTTTACCATATATTCACAAGCCTTTTCTCCATTTTATATAGTAATGTTTGGAAAATGCGCGACGAATCCGAGGAACCAACGCAAATTTCATACAAACTTTATAGAATGGGAGTCAAATGTTATATTTTAAAACACATTGTTCCAAACTCTCAATTATGTACAGAAACATGTGAAGACACTAAAAATCAAATGCATCGAGCAATATTCCATAGTATTGTTGAAAATGAGGCACATACATAAACAGAAGAGAGAAATTCACAATAATGTCCATATATATATATATATATATAATTGTATCAGTAAACTTTATAGCACATGTATATCAACGCGGAATAATGTTGTTGTTGTTGTTAGTTGAGAAAATACAAATGGCAAAGTGACAAATATAGCCTGTCATTTACATATCCGCTATCTCGCATTAACACAAACTATTTAATTATCTTCTCCAATTATTAAAACTATTTCACGGTTCACCTATCTATTGATGGAACTCACATGGTATTTCTATTTTCGTATCCGTATATTTATTTTATCCAATATGTATATCTATACATTAATCGCTATTCGTGAATTCATATCATGAATACCATTATTCATCTAAATATTTCCTTTATGTATACTCAATTTATTCAATTCAACCAAATAATCTGATAATCAGTAAACATATCTATCTCTGTAGACAAACAGACAAACAAATAAATAATTATTCAACCGTATATCCTACATTTGATCATTAATTAAATAAATGTATTGTCTGTGTGTGTGTGTGTGTGTGTTGTATATGTGTGTGAGTAGCTGATTAAATTGAGCGAAAAAAATAATAAAGCGAAGTATATATGTATCGTTTCATGATCCCTCTACTTTGAATGGCATCAGCCATTTTTATTCCTAGGCGCATTATATAGGTACTCTTTATCTCTTGATGTCTCCCTTGCGTTCTGTCTTTAACTCTGTGTCATATTTTTTCCTTCTTTTATACATTTCCCATTAGTGAAAAAGCCTTTGTCCCTTCCATCGAGATAATCAGCCCTGTCTATTCTGATGTTGAAATGTCCTAGACTCGCGTAACAATGTATACCTTCAAACTAATCCGATTTATTCGATATAATACTAAATTGTATATCGATATTGTATGTTTCCTTTAGAGACAACGACATTAATTTGTAGATTGGGTTGTACGTGTTTCAAAATTTAATTTTGACATTTCGATCGAATTTTACACTTTTTATCGTTTTTTTTTCTTTTTTTTTCTTTATTTGCAAAGCTCCGGTAGTTGAACAAAATTGTGAGCACGAAACAGAAGCTACTAACGCAATGTCTACACACACATGTATGAACGTAGTTTAGAAATTACCAGAAATCGATAGAAGTTTTCACAGCAGGTAGTAAAAGCTTCCACGAGTAGTGCGTTAAGTGCAAAAAATGATGAAAACTAAATACCCCGTCAACTCTTTATTGTTTACCTTCTTGCCAATTTTTCATTTTTTGCATTTTTTTTTATATTCTTTTGTACAATATTTAACCGCAAATTTATGTTAATTATATATTGTACGATGCTTCTGGTGATTTCAAATATTATATTGTATGTCACAGTGAAAGGTTAAATATAAAATTCATCATGATATATCTTCTATATATTTTTATCGCGTGAATAATTGAAAATAAATTTTTTCACCGTCTACTGTTTAATCTAATTATCATACCTATTTGAATACAATTCTAACTTATGAAGTCTGTAGTATAAAGAGATTATTGTTTGAGATAAAATTCTACCATCCATTGGATCTAAAGCACCTTAGTAAGTGAAAGAAAAAAAAAAACTTTACGAGTATATTGTACACTAAGTTGTTTAGTGTGAATATAGAATAAGAACAAATGTGTCTCATATTACTTTTTACGACTATCCGAGTGTAAATGATTTTTATGGTAATCCAAATCACGAGTACACGTCAAACCCGACAAAAAAATTGTGTATATATATATATATGAAATAAAATTATAATTCATTGACGAAATAGACGTGAATTATGTTTTTTTTTTTTTCAAATCACTACAAAATCCTCATTTATTTATGATGATAGTCGCTCGTCCAATTCGTTGAGAAAATCCTGATGATCATATACATACATAGCAAATAGGATAAGTGTTGTCAAGTATCAGTATACAGACGTTTTCCAATTTCACATCGAAGAGTAATGGTTATTTATTTGATTCTTCATCTCTGATTTGCAATATAAAAATATTCCTATATATATATGCCACTATAATAGTATGTTCATTTTTATTTATGCGCAAGGAAACTGTCATGCAATGCATCCTTTTTGACGCTATGTTCACTCTGTCTAAACAATAAGGGTAGCGTATTGTCATCTGAGCGTCAATAAACGTACTGTTAATTGTTTCATAAAGTCCTGAGAAAAATGCAAAGGAGACAAGAAAAAAAAATTTTTCTCGTCTCCTTTTCTCATTTTATCTGTCATTTATCACCTATTTTCATACAGAATAAGTCGTCTCACAGAGAATCCATGGACGTATCCATGGATCTATTCATTTAATTAGTTTTTAATAATAACTAAAAACATTCGAGAGAAATTTTTCTGTTAATTAAAAATAATAATATGTTTGTTTCTGCTCATTACAGTACGGATGTGAACATTGCGTGGGTTTGTCAAATAGATGCGGACCAATCGCCTGCAGAAATAAATCCGACAACAGATCAAGCTCATTAGCGATCAAGATAGCAGAAGCAATTGCTAGTTGACGATTATATATAAATGGTTTGATGTCAATGCATTACAAAGAGGGGTTTTGTCATTAATGCAATACATGTATTATCACGACGCAAAAGGTACTCTTCAACGATAATCTATAATGATATTCCTGATTTTAACACGCATGTTATAACTAATACAATAATAATGATTTATTTCAAAAGTCTGCTTAAGGTATTGTAATATCAACATGAACTTGATTAATCGCCAATTTGCAATTCAATTCATTGTACCAATTGCAGATTCCATTCTCTCACATCGCATAATGTCAATTCTTATGAGTTCAACTGCATTTCTATATATTCATCGTAAATTCATAAATATTCATGATCATTACAACGAGTAAATGTAAAATAATTTGAATATTATTATACAATCGCATCATACGCAGCTTTGATAAAATGAATTATAACACAACTACAAAATCTCATCGTCAGTGAGTATATTTATATTTATAATGAAACCTTGTGTGTATGAAAATGTATAGTTGAACTATTAATCCGTTGTGCTATTTTCAACGATAAAAATGCAATGCTTATGGCAGAAACGTCCTCGATCCTATTCTACTTTATACTCGTTTATGTATTTCTCATATGCGTTAGTGCAAATATTTTCGCCATTTTATCCCCTCCTTATTCTCTTCATCCCCCTCAATTTTCTCTCACCTTTATTTTCGTAACAAGCATTTATTACACTACTAAATCTTTCAGTACACTCATAATTTCACAAAGAAAATTTATAAATAAAATGCACACTTTAATGCATTAGTCAGAAATTTACCCTCTACAAGTTTCGTTGAACTAATTTAATTTGATTCAACCCACCACCATTGCCGCTAAACTTTTACAATATTTTTTTTTTTTACTTTTCTTTTTTTCTCCTTTTTTTGTTTTTTTTATGTAGAATCCGTACAACTATTACAATATCAAAACAAAAAGAAGGAATAGACAAAAATAAAATAATATTCCAGATTTTTGAAGTATACTTGGATAATTTGCTTATTGTTATATTATTAAAAAAAAAACAGAGTTTTCAATTTTATGTCGAATTGATTTTCATATATTAAAAATGGAGAAACAACAGGAGATTTATGTATAAAGTTTCATAATAGAATTACATCAAGTTTTACTCTGAAAGTTTGCACGCGCTAGTAGAATTGCATTTACTAGAGTACGTATGTATATCTATACACCATGATATTGGAGGAACGACATTGAAGAGGAGAAAACGCGTAACAAGCTTTACCTTATCCCATGATTAACTGCCGCTTTTATATCTCTCTTGACGCTTCCAATTTCCGTCAAGACATTTCTTCATCTACTCAGTGTCATTATATCATTTAGACACGACTGTTTGAAATTTACAAGTACACGGTGAAAATTCTCACAGATTAAATCATTAAATTTTCACTGCTGAATAATACTCGTGAAACAAATCACAAAACAAAATTTTAATTACACTTATATATATATATATATATGTATATGTATATAGGCGCAGTGAAAGACTGTTTTTATTAATGCAACAGTTATTCGATAAATTTTATTATAGATTAGAATTTCGTGGGCCATAACCAAATCACTATTAGTCACGCGATTCATGACACGGCCTCGAACTCTCGACGATAAATGACGTGAATTATTGAACAACCATGAAAACCTTGAAATCATGTGCTAATAACAATTTATATTGTCTAAAAAAAAAAAGAAGTAACAGTTATTCAATGATTTCTAAATATAACTTTAATTAAAATTTCAATTCATATACCATATTTATGAATTGTCTTTGTCCTTTTACGAAAATCATAAATCATCAGTCTGTATTATTATAATGTGCTGAAACATTGGGAGATGATTAAAACTTTATGATATTTTTTCTTGGTTGGTGCAAATAGACTAATAATGAAAAGATAAGCCCTTATTATTGGTTAAGATAAATAATGCCATGAATGAAGATGATGTTTCACAAGTGAGAGGGTGAAAAACTAGTGATAAAGAAGTGAGCATGAGAAAGTGAGAGATTGAGAGAATGAGTGGGAGAAACCTCGACGAAAATATGATTGTGGCAAAGCGCACGACTAAACACACCCGTCAAAACGCCTGCGTCGGCTTTTACCTCAGTATTCGTCGAGCCGCTGGTGATATCGGACTGGCCTGACGCACCGTCGATTAGTTTCACTTCACTCTAAAAACCACTACAAAACGTCGTTGATTAAATCATTTCATTTTATCTATTTTAGTTTATCATTAACGAGCGTGTACATTGCATCAAAAAAGAAAATAATAATAATATTAATAACAATAATAACATAAAAATATTTTCAACAATATTATTATTAAAGCAATTACAATGTTTTTTTTTCTTTCTCGCCATGACAACTATTGAAATATTTATATGAGTATGAGAGAAAAAGGATATATATACGTTAACAAGTGCGAGTGTAGAGTAAAAATAAAACTGAGTTCATGGTAGTAATATTTTTGTTATTTCTATTTATCAAGTTTTCACGTTCGGTCTTTCATCTTCCAATGAATATATCTACTTCGTGATGTTGTCGCTTATTTTTATAAATTCCGACATACTGAGAGCAACATATAGTGTTTTTGTGAGTTGTAGCGTGACAAGAGCATAAAGGTAAAAAAAAAAAAAAACAAATTTTCACTTATAAAAGAACGTAATTAATAATATACCATTTTTTTCTCATTACACTTTATCACATGAAATATCCATTAGTTTGATTAAATTGATTAGAAATCATTGAAATATATAATGAATAAAGAAAAAATCACCTCGGTATTACAAACGGACTATAATACTAGATATTCAAAATGATAATGAAAGCCAAATGAATTAGTGTTCCGAGGTAATAGTTGGTATCAGGTGGCGAAGTAAAAGTACAAGTGTATCTCAATAGCTTCGCAACATGTTGCATGGGGGATATAGTGAGAGAAATGGCGCCCAACGTCCCATGAAAAATAGACAAAGTTTTATGGGGATATTCATTGCAAGAATAGCGACTTGGTTTTCAAAACTTTTCTTAATTTCAAACGAGAATTGCAACATGTAGAGTTTTTAATTGAATATCATGTTTCGAGGTCGCTTGGTTACTTGATGAAAAAGATCGAGATGAACACAAATGCACTTTTGCCTACAAAGCTACTCACAACTATTTCCTGCTCTCGACGGTATCAATGAAAAAACTCCTTTACACCCACACACACACACACAAAATCTTTTTCTTTTCCCTTCGCCATCTTCTCATCCACTCAATTGACCCTCTTCGATACGAAGGTCCTCGTTAATGACTTTTTTTTCTTTCCCTCTACATCTCCTGTCTATTGTCATCTTTTCGTTCCGTCGTTTAAACCAATCCACATTGTATCTTCATCACGTTTGTCGACCCTTTTGTTCATCAAGAATATATATAACTGCTAACTCTCTTTCCAATCTCTCCGTATAATAAACGTTTCATTACTTTATCACATACCACATTGTAGACAATTGCGTACATCGATTGGTTACATTAATCGGGATCTTTCACAGTTGCAAAGTATGGAGGTGAACATTTTCCAAACTCTCATAAAAGAGGGAAATAAATTGAACAAAAGAATGAATGAAAGGGAAACAGGCCTTTTGCGTGGATGACAATAAACGCGACTAATTGCTTTTTGACACTGTTACACTCACGAGCATACACATACATCTATCCGCTGCATTGTGGAGTGTGAAAAGAGACAAAAAAAAAGAAAAAATCACCGAGCATTTCACATGTGGACTCGTGATGTTGGCGGAGTCGTTTATTTATTTTTTATTTTTACTTTTTTTCCACTACGTCAACTGCGATAATAACTTTGTTCATGGTAGCAAGAGGAAATATATAAATGAAGTGAGATGAAAAATATAAATGGAGTTCAACATAAAAATTATATGAATACATAAATATTTAAAAAATATATAGATAGAAAAAATGAATTTGTCAATGAATAAAGAGGAATTACACGGAAATTTTTCGAATGGAAATTTGGCAATTTAGTCCCTTTTCATTTTGCATGATAAAATAATATTACAAATATTTCCAGATATCTGGTGAAATTATTTTGACTGAAAATATTATTTTTCATTTTCAATATTGCGATATTGCACAATTACGTTCGACCTCACCTTCCATCAGCCAAAGCAGTTATCCATTATCCGATAATTACCGATTTTATTATCCATGTTCGCTGTAACACCGTATCATTTCAACTACACTTTATCTAATGGCGGAGTTCTATATTTCATTTATCATTTTTTAATTCCCGTATAAATGTCGCAGTGGAATAGCGACATGTGGAATTTCATCATATCGTAGTTATTTGACGAAATTACCAGATATTTTGTCCAATTTTTATCTGTAATTTAATAAAAATAACTAGAGATTTGATCGTAATTCCACATTTCGCTATTTCACCGCGACATATACAAAAAATATTTTTATTTTTACTCATCGCAATTGATATACACCTCAATATTCTTCATAAACCTACACATAAAAATCATGCACAAATCTCATTTGATAGAGACAAATAAATAAATAAATAAGAATAAAAAGCCTCAGGGAATGGATGTCAATTCCACCAAATCTATAAAGTCATTTTTTATTCGTCTCATTTTCTTTCTCGTTCAATTCCCACGGATGATCAATCGTGAACTTTGCATAAACTACGGGATCTTCAGCTGCATCAACTTTTGTCGCAGGGGAAATCCCTTGAAAAAAAAAAAAAAAAAAAACAAACAAGTAAGAATGCAGTCATAAAAACTCGAGTTTTACTCTTACATGATATCACGCCAATATGTCAATAATATAAATCGTAATTTATCAACAATCATTCAAAAATATAACTGAGAAAATCATCAATAGAAAAAAAAAGAGAATAAAACGATTTGTATGTAATGCTGGTATTTTTTGTCTGTTTGTGTATGTGATCTTTTGAATTATCTGGTTGGATTGTATCACCGCCATCAACAGAAGTAAAACGATACTATCTAACCATTATGGAAGATCAAACAGTTGTAGTACAAAAAAACACGAGCGTCGACGATAAAACAGAGAAGGAGGTGGTACAAGCAGAGTCTACGAGTAATTTACAACCTATCGACAAACATTTCGACAGGTATGCATATCAAAATTTTTCTATTCAATCAATCTACAATATAACTAACGTCTTATCATACTGAAAACTTGTAACAACTTGTAACAACGTTCGAGGCTTCCATGCGCAACATTTCTATCATCACTTGGGAAATTTCACAAGCATGCTCTGACGTACAAGTTAGCTACTTAACAATTCGCTTGGAGGTATGATAAAGCCTTTTACCTTAATCTCTATTCATCGTCGTCCTTTGAGATTATGTTAATTAGAAATGTCAATAGTGTATCCGTGTACCATTTGCTGGAGGATGAAATCACATTTAATACAATTAAATAAAACCAAAAAAGATATATAAAAAATCCTCTCGATTTTTCCATTCAATTGTATTGATTTAGAAATATATATATATTCAACGTTGATATATTTAGTTTGCCACAGCCATCGGTTCATTCGATAATACATCTTGATTCCTTTCTCATTGAGGAGATATTCACATGAGAATGGAAAATAAATAAATAAATGTTACAAACTATCAAAATAAATGGTCATAGATTCATGAGGCGTAATATACAATGATGTTCGTGCGTGTATGCCAGGTGGGGTAAAGATGAAATGGTGGGAATGACAAGTGGATATGAGCTTTAGACACACACTTATCAACAGTACAATGATGATGGAGGAGAAAAAATGTGAAAGGGAAACACAAAGCGAATAGAAACGAAGAAATGGAGCGATAAAATTGCTCTGTGTCTCTGAGCACTATAGTACAGGGACTCAACAATAGAATGTTCCATTTCACTTGGTACTATCGCACCAATGTCAACCTGTAGAATCCCTTTCGGTGCGGTCATACACGTTCACGCCATTCATTTCCACATTATTTCCCAAATACCTATACACACATTCGTGAATATGAAAATAGTCCAACTGTATAATCAGACAGTGGTGATTTTCATATAGTATTGATACTTGTCATGAACTAGATTCCATTGAACACATATCATTAGGTGATTGATATTTTCAAAATAAAATCTAATATTTATTCAATTAAACAAGTGGAATTTTTTTTCGTTTTTATCTGCTTCACATGCTATATTGAATAGAGATTGAATTAATCAACTGAAATTGGTGATATGCAGTGAGTGAATTAATACGTAGAAAGTATTAGGGACATACTCGCACGCAAAGCTACACACGATATTCCTTTCCTATCATTGAATAGTACATGTACAATGGATAAACTTGTATTTTCGCTCGATAAATCAAGGAAGAGGGATAATAAAATGGTAGGAAAGGAGAAATATAACAAAAGTAGTATACAATGATTCAAAGTAATATAGATAGGAATTTATCCATTGTATATATATATATATATATATGTAGAATGATTGTTTTTGAATTGAATGAGAGAAAGGGAAAGAATCGATGACAATATAGCCAATTTTGTCTCTTGTGAAACGTAGCAATATCGATTTCTCCTGTGTAAAAGTGGCCACGATACCACACTACTCATCACTAATTTTCTGACGAGACATGGCACGAAACTACACCATGGTACAACCACCCACACCCATGCACCCTCTATATTATAAACAAAAATGTATGTATAATATATATGGAAGTGTGACACGATTTTGCTTTTTTCAACGAGATGAAAAAGGCCCGCGGAGATATTTTGATAAATTTATTATGTGCGTATAAATATATATATATATATATATTATAACGCTACAATATTTTTCTTTTTTTTTTCCTTTAACATGACTGAACGAATATATTCTCTCCTTTGCTTTTTTTTTTTGTTTTTATGTGTCAAGAGCATCGTCTAATGAGTTTCCGACGGAATATGAATCCTTCGTGCAAGAAGAGGGTAACGGGTGACATTGATATTTTCAGACCGCGTATATGTGTGTGTGTGTGTGTGTGTTTGAGTTTGTATGATGCGGTAAAAAGGAAAGAGATGAAATGTCGGCAACAAGGGCTCGCCCAATTTTTCATATATTCATTGACAAAGCAAAAATAAAAGAGAATTCTTATGACACTTATAGTGATACAGGTGTGTTTAATATACATAAAAATGTACACTTGCAAATGTATGAATAACGCATGTAATGAGCGTTGGAAAAATGAAACAAAAATTGTTTTTCCAATGCATTGCTGCTTCACTGTCACAACAAAGTGCATGAAAATAAGAATAAAGAATAAAAAATAGAGGAAGAAAAAAACAACAAGGAGACAATATAGTATTGCGTGAATAAATTTTTTTTTGTTTTCATCAATTTTTCGTTATTATTATTATCATTATCGCTACCCATTGTTTTCACGCTGATGAAAATACTGTATTCTATCTGTCATCACTGGTTACCTATTCTCAGATCGATACATCAATAATAAATGCCTGGTTGGCAACACCTTTCGAGAAAAGAATAAAAGCAAAGGCCAAAAAAAGGACGTGTTACCATTTGAAAGTGGGCCACCAGTATAACCTTGATCGGTGGCACAAGCCACTGATATTAAACGTGTATACATACGGGAGAACAAGAAAAAAACAAAAACGTATATAAATTGTGTATATGTATTAATGCAAATATTGATAACAATGCAACAGTACGAGAAATCGAAGGACGAATGACACATATAATATTTTTTTTTTTTTTTTCCCCTCTAATCCCAATGGCTATTGTCTTTGGTATTGAATATTGCGTAAAATAAATATTACACGAGGCTAGATACCGTCTGTCATATGATTTATAGAAGCTTTGTAATATATGACACATACAAACATATATATTCATCTAGAATTATCGAAGAATTTTGCATTTTATTTATGACAAAAACGAGTGATGTGACCAGAACACCTGAAACATACGCTCACAATGAAATAAAGTATAGTGAATAAAAATAAATAAAAGAAACATCCTGATCCGTATGGGATTGGGAATATATTTCCTTCACAATTCCATTCTATTCATTATTTTTCATACATTTCGATAAAACCAAAAATACCTGTATGTAAATATTAAAAGAATCCGTTGCGTTTTAGTTGGCAATTCAGATTTCTATTAGATATACATCTTACTGAATAGTACGGGTATTTTCTCGACTATTAACGTGAGACAATTTCAACGCCGATCGTGTATAAGACAGAGAGAAATTATTCCGATAATGTATAAATACACGGAGCCATGTGATAGCATGAAAATATTCACATCGACCATGACTAATGTTGTCCTTGCATGTCCATCAACAGCTGCGTACAGATATGTACATATATTTATACTTGCGTTTATACCTCAATCATTGCACAAACGTAGTAGAAAATTCATCATTTTTCTTAAATTCCAATTAACATATTCAACATTCATCCGTCTGTTTACTTAACTGTAATGACAATCGTTTAGGGAATTGGTAAATGTAAGTCAATTTCTTATATCCATTATATATAAGACCATCAACGAATTCAATCTAAGAAAGTGTTTGCATTCCTCCCCATCGTGAACGTTCCGTTTCATCCTTTTCCGCATTCGTTATTTATTTTTCTATTTTTCTCTCTCACTTGCAATTTTTTTTTTTTTTTTCGTCTTTTTTTTCCATCGCTCTATGGCGAAAACATCGCGTAAATCCAATTTTCCAATAGTAACCATCGTCACGTCCAAATATTTTTCTACTTGGTTTCGTGTATGAAAGTGAACTAATTCAAACCGTAAATTTTCACCACGATAATTTCTCAACGCAATAAATTTTTCTTCTATCCAGTACGTCACACATTGAATTTAAAATTATTAATGGCACAATTTTCCCAATCTTATTCTTGGTTTTTCAAACGTTTTTGCATTTCATTAACAGTCAATTAACAATGGCAATTCATATATATTTATATATATATTTTCTTCTTCTAGAGAAACGAATATTATTCTGCCAACACCAATCAGTGACGCAGTATTCAACAATCAAAGGTAATAAATCAATTAATCTACTAGATTGTACGTGGTATCTACATATTAAATTACGCATCTTGCAAATTATTATTATTTTTTTTTCCCCCTTATTCAATTTCAGGGTATTCAAGAAATCTCTTCCAAACAATAAACTGACCCTTTATCTTATTAATCGAGATTTGGTCGTGCACGACGGTAAAGTCGATAAGCTGCTCGGTGTATTCCTGATAGATCCCGAATACGTAAAAAACAAAAGGGTATGTAAAAATTCAATATACACTGAATTTTATTAATAAATTATAATGATTATATTTCAATCAAATATTCAAACATTAGGTGTAGACAATAGTGGCAATTTCAATTAATTCTGTTGACAAATTGACAGGTATACGGTCAAGTGACGTTGACCTTCAGATATGGACGAGAGGACGAGGAGGTTATGGGATTGAAATTCTGCACTGAGGTGATAGTTTGCCTAGTGCAACTCTATCCACTATATCCGGGAGCAGGGCATCAAGTAGCGATCACAGCTCTCCAGGTACGTTCAAAGGTATACATATTCACACTCACACACACACACACACACACACACACACACACACACAATTAATTGCACAAAAAATTCTATTATATATACACGCATGTATTTTATTTTGAAATGAAAATATATATTTTATATGACTATTACCAATACAGCGATAACACTTACTAGTAGTGTAAAGGGAGAATGGCGTGATAACAGTTATTATTGATCAAAAGCATAATATAATCCTATATTGAATTGCCTATGGCCGACATATATGCACTATCATCAGTGTATACAATATTGTCATTAACTCTTCACCTCCCTCAATGTCCTTCTCAATACTCTCTCCACAACTATCCATCTATTCATCAATTAATTCAGTTGGAATATTTCTTTATTGATGATTTGAGTTTTTATATTTAGTGTCAATTGCCATGGAAATAAACTACATAAAAAAAATTGGCATTTCATAGGAAAAAAAAAAAAAACAAAATAAATAAAACTAATTTTCATATTTAATATTTCCAATTGCCGACATATTTTAATTTTTTCTTATTACGAAAAAAACAAATTGCAATATAGCTATTTGTTTAATAGCATTACCATTGAATATAAATGATGTATTAGGAAGTTTTATGACATTTCTACAAGAAGATAGAGTGAAAAATATATTAGCATTTTAACATGTCGGAAGGTGAATAGTGCCCTTTCACCTTCGCATCAATAACATCGATATTATCATTAGCAGCAGCAGCAGCAGCAGCGGCAGCAGTAGAAACGATAATATAACGTCACATAAGCGCTGTATGAGAGGACTGGCCTTGGCCCTCTCCTCTCCTACGATTTATGCGATTACTCGACGTGAATTCACTCGCATTTATTCAAGTAGAAGAGATCTACAAGTGCACAAATTCTAACTTGAACTCGTCCAATACTCGAGTGATTATTAGCCTGGCACAAATTGATTAAACATTTCAGGATTGATTTTTTATTTTTCATTATGCACTGAACTATGGGGGATAACTGAATATTGAAACTGGTATAAAGTTGCATGATCTATAATTTCAATTCAAGGTTTATGCGCGCCGCAAAAATTCGACCATGGCTCAGTATATAAATATATATATATATATATATATTTATATGTACACATGAGGCAACGATGTTAGGGCAGTTTGCATTTCTCTTATATATACAAACACACATCCTAACACTTTGAATATGTAGTTTCTATTCTCCATTTCCATATCCTTGAACTTGCCGCATGCATGCTACGAACTTTATGATTAAACACAATATACCACGTTTCCATGGAATGTATTTGAGCAACTGTAAAATTGTTTGATGTAATATTCAACATTATTTGTGGTGGTTTAAATTAGTGAATATGTGTAATATATATCAGTTGTTCATAAATGCAACCGTCTGCACACTGTTCAATAGTGATTTAAAATTGACTATGTCCATTTTCTCCGACTGTTTCACAGTGAAATATCCAGTTTTGATATAACAATAATTGGGGAAATTGCTTGACAATACTGTGATATTAAAGAGAATTTAGTTTGAATTACACAATGATAGATGAATGGTGCGCAATCAAAATTTGAAAAAAAAAAAAGGAAAAAACAAACTGACAAAAAACTAATTGAAATTTCAAAGAAAAAAAAATAAAAAATAGATGTGAACATCATGAAAATTGAATAGTAGTGGAAACAAATAAGTTGTACGGATGCACAAAGTTTTAAAAGGTCAGGGGGGTGAAGGTGCAAAAAAAATGGAGAGGACAACATAGAAAAGATTGGAAATGTATTGTGTAATATGACTCTAGTTTTTAGTCTTTATAAGAAATATTCCATTTGCCATAGATTCCCCCAAGTTCTGTAAAATGACGCGCAATATATTCCATATTTTTATCTCCGATATTATCTTGCATGACAAACATTAATACATATTTTTCAAAACTATTCGATTTCATATGAATGTATGTTTACTATTGAAAATTGTAAAGAGCATGAGAGGCGAAGGTTAATGGTCGTGAATAAAGTATATTTTTTTTCACAATTCGCTCACGTTCTTGTTCTCTCTATCTATTTAATCTCAATCCGGTCGAGTGCCTAGCGACTGACATAAAAAAACAAAAATAAAAAAATTGTCAAAGAAGAAAAGAATAAACGACATAAACATGAACCGTGAATATGCGTGTGTATGAAATGTCAAAACATTAAGAGATAAAATCAGAATAGACGATATGGAAAACTTTTAAATGCGAGAGTAGAATGGAAATGAAAAATAATACAGAAATAGAATAAAATATATTTCCTGTCTGTATGGAAATGTTCTAAAAAAATAATTCGGAATTTATTCCAACAGCCATTCAAAATTCATGTGCGATAAAAAATATTATTAATCAAAACAAGCGTCGAAATCTTTCAAATGCGTCATAGTCAGACACATGTATACTACATGTGAGACTTGCGGCTATTCCGTTAACCCTACGTCCAACAAAGTAACACTGCGATCAATCTATCTTCCCAAAAAAATTGAAAAAAAAAAAAAAAAAAGATGGGAGAAAAATAAAATATCCTGATGCTGATCCCTACTCGATACACGTCCCTATACAAAAATAATCCCTTGCGTCCTTCAGCAATACTTTATATATCAAACATTGATCTCATCGTATCTACACGACGTTTGAATTCAAAATAAAAAATGAGCAACATCTGGATTTAAAAAAGAAAAAGTAAATGGAAACCTGTCAATTTAATTGAAATAATTTCTTGGTCATTTAATAACTTTACTTCATTTTTTTATTGTAGGAATCACTCGTTAGACGGCTCGGACCAACTGCTCATGCATTTTCAATGGAACTTCCATCGGTAGCACCACCCTCCGTTCATCTTCTCCCGGCAAAAGAATATAATGGCGCACCCATCGGAACTAGTTACGATGTCAAGGCTTACGTGGGTGAGTACATAAATATAAAAATATATATTTAATGAATCTAATGACAAACACCCACGTTCCTGATATATGTTCATCCAGATTAATAATTAATCTACCATATAATATATATAGTGATTTACATTGGCTTCTCGGCTATTTAATTTCAATAACTTCACCAGGCGCATCAATCTCCATTCCGCACTCCAGCTTCCTCTCATCCTCTGTAGTAGCCATTTATCGAGTTGATTTTCGAACCAATCAAATAACATACTGCTAGATAATTGCTTTCCACTTTCTCGGGTAATTCTGCTTGATTGATTTGTGATAATGGAGCAATATATATTTATAAGCATACATTGTTATTTAAATGTGTCGAAAAAAGAAGAAAAACTTTTTTTCCATAGAGATAGTTGTCAATTATAAATGTAATGAAGAATGAGCGCGAATGGTATTGTAATTTATAATTCTATTGTTATTTGTCCAGCGGAAAGAGCCGATGAAAAGCTTCACCGTAACACGACAATTAGAATGGGTATAAGAGTCGTACAACGAGCCAAACCAAAGCCAATGTCAGTGGATAATCTGTACTCAATTTCAACAACGCTTCAACCTGACTGTAAACCACAACGGACAAGGATAATGGAGGGTGAGAATGAGATTGTTGAGTGTGACGGTAAGTGTATAGATGTGAAATTGATTCAATGCTCTACACCCTCGACAATGTGTAATTGATATCACTGCAACAAAAAAATATATAAATCAGTTAAATTTATATTGTGTGTGCATGTGTATGTGTGTCTATGCCTGTCTGTATATATATATATATATGGGATACTTTACTTTTTTTTTCAGAACCATCTGCACCTGTCGCCGCAGTGGAAAAACCATTTTTATTGAGTGGCGGCTCAATCAGGCTTGAAGCGAGTCTTGATCGCGCAATTTATGATCATGGCGATACCATATCTGTTCATGTTTGTGTAACAAATGACAGTCACAAATCTGTCAAGAGACTCCAAGTGAGATAGATAATATTAATAATAAAAAAAAAAAAAATTTCTTCTTTCATTTTTCACATCACACGTTTTATAATTATTTTTTGTGTTTTTACTTCAAGGTGTTGGTATTACAACACGTGGATGTGTGTATGTTTAACAGTGGTAAATTCAAGAATGTTGTGGCAGTGGAATCAGAGAAAGATCGTTGTCCTCTTGGCCCGGGTACAAGTTTAACGAAAACTTATAATGTAAGTCCAACAATGAGCTCAACAAAAAATTGGATAGCGTTAGAGGATAATTATACAAAGGCTGGAACAACTCTGGCGTCTACGGTTATATGCTCGGGTACAAGTGATAAAGACAGAGATCCCTTTGCCATTAACGTATCCTATTATGTCAAGGTGAAAATAATAAATCATTATTAAACTAATTGACTTTCTTTTTTTTTTTTTCTTTTTCCTTGTCAGCGAATCATCAATATAAATTATTGCAATCAATTTGTTATTTTGACATGTTTTTTACAAGGTGAAACTGCTGATCTCAATGATGGGAGGTGTGGTCTCAGTAAAACTACCATTCACACTGATGCATCGTAATACAGAACCAGATTTAATTGGATTTTCATCACCGATTAGAGAACAATTACCAAAGACATCGATTATTGATAATACTGAATGTAAACAAGAAAAATCAAATTTGACAGTAGTTGAGAGAATCGGATTTGATGGGAAACTACGAAGTGATTTGGCGCGAGTGAATCAACCTATAGATATTGATCTTATCGAGAAGGATGATAGTGATGAAAGTACCTGAGATATGGTCGGGGTTTACGGTGACGTACCCCGACGGTTGGATGGCAAGAAAATTATGAAAAACAGTGAAAATCACATGATGAAAACATTGAGCAATTCCGGAAATAGGAATTGCGGCGACGCAAGTGGTTTCAGTATTCAACGTGCATGCTGTTGCTTCCGACGCGCGTCGTAAACTAATATGAAATAGACACTCAAATTCAATCTCGCATTTCAATAAATATTGCCATTTTTTTTCCCTTTTTATTACTGGTTATTGGCGGTATAGCCAATGTCTTATACCGCAAAAGAACAGTGAATTTATTTTTGTTTACTGGATGTTTTATTAGTGTTGTGCGGTAGATTGTTACTGCCAATGTCCTCTCTCGATTTTCTATCATTATTTTTCGATATTTCGAAATGTTTAATGAAAGAATCGCAAACTAATTATTCAGGTGTAATAGTCGAGTCGGAAAACCTAAATCAATTGCGAACAAGGTGATGGCAAATAATTCGTAATTTAAATTTGTACATATAAATTACTATTACACATAATGTTACAAATATAAACAAATATACAGACCTATTTTTTTTTCATTGCGAACAATATAAGTGTATATCATAAAAAAATTATGTACAGTCACTGTAAATTAATATTATATGCCATTAAATTTTTGATTAAGTGTGATTAAATATTAATTTATCAATGGAATATCTGAAGAATAAATAAAGACAAACATTTCTTAATAAATCCAACACCGTATGCATCCACACAAATAATATTTACTCACCATGCCAGTGGCATCTTGCGTATCCTCGAACAATTGGTTTGCTCTGCTTGTTGTTATCATCATGCACTTGAACTAAAATATATTTAAATACGCCATTACCATCAATATCAACGTCAGGAATTTGATCCAAAGGCTGTGCCATTCTTGAAAATCCACGTAATAATCCACAAAAACTCCCTGGAATAATCCAACGAATAAATAAATAAATAAAACAGCAAGATACAAAACATAACCTAATATCATTAGATTGATAAACTAAAATCAACACATAATCAAGTGTTATAAATTGGCACTGATAAATATTATTACATCCATGATTCACATGTTAATTAGTGGCTGAACAGGCTGGATCACCATTAACTCACCTAATTTAATATAAGACCGGGAAAAATGCGGTATCACACAACAACGAATGAAACACACACCGGCCATGGACTTTAACGACAGTTGGCAGAGGTTCTCATAAAGATACAGCAGCGCACAGCGATACCAACATTCAATCACAGTTTTTTAACTCCACTGGGAGAAATGTTTTGTTGTATATATCGTATTTCATTGTCGTGAGTGTACTCCCAATGTCATCATACATCCCACATAGGGTATGGCCATCTCATGTTTTAGGTAAACATCTTATTTTTTTAATGTAAAAATTAAATGTATAATATTAATTATTTGTGTAGAAAATTTGAATAGCCATTTAAATTATTTAATTGATATAATATTTGTGTAGTAACATCGACGAATATGGATTCGAAAGACCGTCCGATTTTGATTATGGAACTTATGAGGAATTTATGTCGGATTATTTAAAAATATTGGCGAGAAGAGCGAAAAAATGGGCTGACATTATTGGTGAAGGTAAATCGTTGGAACGCAGTATTACAATAAAGAGATATGTACGCAAAGGCATTCCAAGTGCACACAGGGGAATGGTATTTATTATACGTGACATTATATTTAGCTATACAATATGAAATTATGAATTGACCGATGGTGAAAGTTAATTCAATGTATCCGTTTGTTTTTTTTTTTTCTCCCACTGTTGGGTTGATATTCAGGTGTGGTTGTTGGTGAGTGGAGGTGAGGATTTGAAAATTGCTGATCCTGATTTATATCAAAGATTATTACAAGGACCCCATAATTGCGAGGTTGCTGACATTATAAGAACTGATCTACCACGAACATTTCCAGATAATATATTTTTCAATAATACTGTTAATCATCAACATCAATTGTACAATGTATTGTTGGCATTCGCGCATAATAATGAGACAGTTGGCTATTGTCAAGGATTAAATTATATTGCAGGATTACTATTATTAGTTACAAAAAATGAAGAAACTGCATTTTGGTTGCTGAAAGTATTGATAGAAAAAATATTACCAGACTATTATACGCCAACAATGGATGGATTGGTCACAGACATTGATGTTTTAGCTGAATTAGTGAAATTAAAGATACCCGACGTATATAATCATGTGACTGCTTTAGGATTACCGTGGGCCGTTATTACAACAAAATGGTTTATATGTCTATTTGCAGAAGTGCTGCCTATTGAGGTCTGCTTTTAATATAGATAAATTAATATTGATAAACAAAAATAAACTATATAATTTATTCGATTTTACAGACAACCCTGAGAATATGGGATTGTTTATTTTATGAAGGCAACAAAATAATATTCCGTGTTGCTTTGACATTGATCATACGCAATAGAGATAATTTATTGGCATGTGATGATTTTGCGCTGTTAGCTGAATGCTTTAAAAATATTACAAAAGACAGTATTGTTTTGCAATGTCACAATTTTATGCAGGTAAAATGATTTCATTTAATCTATTAATAATTCTACATTTTCATTCACTGTTTCTAATGTTTTTTATTATTATTTTGCCTTTCTTTTTATATAATCCAATGTGTTCTAGAGTATTTTTAAGTTACCCGGACCACTATCTAGAAGTACAATTGAAAAATTGCGTAAAGGAGACTTAAAGAAGAAAAACACTCACAAAATGTCCCAATACGTACAAAATATTACTTATTGAAGAATCAGCATCATTTTTCATTTTTAAATTATATACAATTTTATTGTTTTATATATTACTTGTACACACGATGGCCTGCAATTTGAATATAATCCCTTCAGTAGTTTATAGACATTATCATGTTGAACTATACGTAATTATTTGAATCGCTGGACCGATAATTAAACAATAATATTGTCATTGAAATTGTCGTTCATTAAGTAAATTGAATAATTACGATAAAAATACATTTATTAACCTAATATTCATATGTATGTATGTACATCAAAATGATATTTCCTATTAAATTATGAAAACTATTTTCCTGAATTATTTTTCAAGCATATCTTTTGCTTCATTTATTTTAGCAGCAAGATATGGCGATCCGCCGCGATCAGGATGATTTGCTGACATTACTTTCTTGAATTGTTCCTTCACCTTTAATTTATTCGCTGTGGGTGAGACTGATAGAATTAAACAGGCCTCGCGCTTTGTCATTGTGGCGTCAAAGCCTCCTTTGTAATATTTACTATTAGCTAATGACTAAAATAAGAATTTTATATGAACGTAAAAGAATTCTTGGCATATTATTGAATGCTCAGATGTATATTGACGAATATTACCTGCGAATCTAATTTTGGCAACGTTTTGAAGGCCTCAGCCATCTTTTTACTCAATGTTGGCATTGATCTTATGACATATTTTCCAGTAAATCCAATTACGGCAACTCCTATACCAGCAACAATTGCAGTGGTCGCCTGTGAAATAAAAATATATCCAAATTAAACACTCATCATGCACAATAATAAAAAAAAATGATAAGACAGAGCTTTGTTATGGTCAATTTGTTGGTTAGGTTATACTTAGTGTGTCTTATAAGTTGTAATACAACCAACAAACGTATAATTCAAAAATATAATATAAACATTTATTGGTATTGTTTTACGATTCTCAATTGCACTACGTACCATTTTTATTCCGTTAATATAAGTACAATGTAGTTTTACCGGTAAAACGGTGTAAAACACTTGATTGTATGATGCAATTAAATGCAATCACATATTCTATTTTGCGCAAATTTTAAATATTTTCTAGCGCCATCACACGGATTTCTCCACAAATTAAATTCAACTTGGCGTCACCACCATCGAACTATTTTTTGAATATATCAAACCTTTACAGTTTGTGCAAATACTCCGCCAGGTAGCGTCATCAATTGAAAAACAACTCGTCGAAATACAGAATAATATTCTACTCATGATACATTAATTATATTAGCAACAATTTTGTGCAAAATGTAAGTATACACGAATACAAATATTCATGACAATTACACAAAATCAATATTTTTTATTGAATTATCATCATCATCATCTACAGCAACAATTGTTACATATTGAGAATTGTGAGAGTTAAAAACAAGTGAAAGCACTCACTGTAAATATCATGTAACAATTCGTCACGAAATACATTTAATTACATAGACAGCGTGTATGTGCATAAAACATATACATTGCAGTTGTACATAAGTAATTAACGGGATTAAAGTATAAATAAAACCATGAGTGTTACTGACGTATTAAATTACGTGATTTTTACTAATCCCGTGAGTGCGAGTGCCGGTTCACTCGCAAAATCAACTGCCTCTGCTGTAAGTGATATCATTTCAATCATAACAATTTTAGCATATAACATAAGACAAAAAAAAATATATTTATGATGCAGATTGTTCATTACACTGGATTGATACCAAAAGTTGAATACAAAATGGTAGCTCCTGAACCGTTGTGGAAATTGGCAGCATCTTCTGGACCGTATGTGAAATTAGCAGGTCTCAGTGGTGCAACAGCTGTGATTCTTGGATCATATGGAGCTCATAGTACGTTGTCAAAAACTAAAACATAAACCATCTATTCATTCTGCATTTATTTTATTCAGTGACAAATCGTTTGTATTGTAGGAGATTATCCAGAGGAACATCTCAAACAAGTCTTTGAAACTGCAAATAAATATCATTTTTATCATTCACTTGCCATGGTTGGTTTAGCCCTTTGCAGAGCACCAAAGCTAGTGGGTTTATAATTATCATTATTATTATGAATACTAATAATCACTATTGCAATTACAAAAGTTTTGTTTATTTTTTCTGTTTAGACTGCTGCTCTTTGGTTATCAGGCACGATCATGTTCAGCGGAAGTTGTTACTATTACGCATTAACCGGTGATAAACGTTTCAGTCGAATTACACCGTTTGGAGGAACGTGTTTTATTCTTGGTTGGCTGACCATGTGCTTTTAATGTAAACGTTTCTATTAAGATATATATATATATATATAGGTGTGTGTGTATGCGTATGCACAGATATACCGATAGATAACTTGAATAATATGAAAAAATGTTTTGCATATTCCCCTGTTAAATTTATTATAGGTAATTTTTCACTTTATCTATAAAATTTTTTATGGCACAATGATTATAGAAATAAAAAAAACATAAAGAATATTCCTGTTTCTTTTTTTTTTTCATGATTGTTATTTCCATATTGAAATAAAATACTTTATCGTGACCGAGATTATGTGAGCTTGTTAGTCGATTTCCTCAGTGCGATATTTTTATTTTTTTTTCCACGAATGAATTCATTAAAATCTCCGAGCAAAACGATCGCCATGTTGAACATTGCATGTTATTATCAACAAAGCAAATTGTATATCGCCAGACCAAAGATAAAAAGAAGAGGAGAACAAAATCACAAATATATGATTGTTAATGTAAATAATTAATAATTAATTCATAATACATAGCAATAATAAATTCTGCCAGACAAAATATGAATCTAAACTGAACCGAATATATTTATTGGTAAAAATTAATATTAATTATTTTTACGGAAACAACTAGTACTTTGCGAATTAACAAATTTGCTAAATCAAAGAGAGAAAAAAAACAAAAAAAAAAGTAAAAATGATCGATTATTTTGTTGTTCCGTTGTACGCATGTATGTTATCAATACATATATATAAAATTAATGAAGGATGTCCAGTTATTGTTTGTCGTTGAATTGATGTATCCCCTTTTTTTATCTTTACAATGAGAATAGTTCAATTATATAAACTCACATTATAATCATCATCATCACCATCAATCAAATCATTTTATTTTTAATGTACGTAAATGTATATATATATATAATAAGCAGAAATGGTCTGACGATGATTATGGGGCACCCTTACATTACTAAATAAAGTGATAATTTGACTATGATTATCTACAAATAGCATTATGAAATAATAATTATATACTTGGTAATTAATTCATTAGATGAAAATTAAATTATATAGATTTTGCATATGATAATGCAAAGGGTGACAGATAGCTCTCTGTGAGTATTGTCTGACAGCGAACACAACAGACCAATTACAACACAAAGAGCAAGTGCCACAAAGTTATGATTCGTTTCATCCATTCTTCTATTACCCCCCCCCCCCCCCTCAGTTGTAGTTTTCAGGGGTGTAGACTCCTTAAATTTATGAAATTATTATCACTCATACGAACGCAGTCACTGTGTCATCTTTTATTTTGCGTTTCACTGGTATGTTTATTTATATTTAAATCAATTTTATTTATTTTATATTCATTTATATGAAGCATCAATCATGCCCAAAAGAGTTATGAGACAAGAAGAGATTTTTCACGGCACGTATTAATGAAATTCAAGATGCACTACACACTGATATAAAATTTTTTTTTTTTTTTTTTCCACTTAAATTTACAAAGTAAACACGTTCCCACTCGATGTTTCTACACAATATATAATTCCATTAGTTGTCAGTGCTTCGTAGCTGTATGATAAAGTATTTATAGAGACCTGCATATATCAAACTATCTCGAAGTAATCATTTATATTTACAACTCTGCATGGTTCCATTTGTTTCTTTGTTATTGTTATTATTATTATTATTATTTTATTATTTTTGTTTAATATCGCAATAAAGGATGAAGAAAATGGATAATTTTATCGTTCAATAAACGTCTATTTTCTCCACAGCTTCAATTCTATAGCGATATCAATTCGATATTACTTCAGATCGTTCAGTTTGTAACCCACTTAAAAAAACTTGGTATTTCATAGCATATATATATATATATATATATATATTAGGTGACTCAACTGAAATTATGTATTTTGTTTTTTGAATTGAAAAATGATTGAGGCGAAATATGTTTGATGAAAAAAAAATCCATATTAATCTGCAATTTAGTGTTTAAATCTGGCTCATGATGAATGTAGAAAAAAGTAGTTAAGATTGATTGTGAAAATCTGATGTAAAAAAAAAGAAAGAAAGAAAAATGGAAAAGAAATAATAAATCAACGAAAAAAAAAACAAAAATACTAATAATAATGCTCTCTGTTTTTGTTAAACAAGATGTTGCTTATTTTGTTTTCTTTAATTTGTTTTTATGTATATATATGTATATATGTATAAGATTGCCTCTCAATTGTCGTTTGCAGTGCCTATCTCATTTTTAAGATTAGAACAAGACAATAACATGGAGATAAAAAAGAATAATAAATTAACTTGAATCCATTTTCTCTAAGAGAGATGGAACGAATGCTGGCCTTCTTGTGCAGCTATCCGCAATTTTTCTCTCATTATTTCCAACGTTGTATAATCTGGCAGTTTAAGATAATTTACGCATGTCATTACAGATGGCAAAAAATCATCGGTTTTCATTGACGCATCAAATGTTTTACGTACTATCGTCAATGGCGGAGTTAAGCTCTTGAAACCTGGAACAAAAATTATAAATACAATAACCCAATGCAAGTAATGAAGAAACAATAATATAATTATCACAATGACAAACAAGGGGAAAAAAAAACAATAGAAAATACGAACCACCAACGGGCAATCGTGGGGATCCAGTGACAAACTGAATAAATTGTCGCTGCTCTTCGCTATTATATTCTGCCATAACTTCAAACAAGAAACGAATTGCACGTGAATCTGGTGTATAACCATGATCAGTTCGACAACATTCCAAAAGTGTTTTAACATCCCATTGACCACCCGTCTGACCATGACCACAAAATACCGCTTCCAATTCCTCTGGGAAGAATAATCGTAATTGTACAGGTGGAAAGACTGATTCGAAACCCTCACGAAACGCGTCCATCTGACGAAATACTCCTTCATAGAGGAACCAATGAACCACAAGCTGAAAAAAAAAATGAAAAAATAAAGTGTAAATTTTTTCCATTGTCATTGACCACAACTTTACATCATTACTTCCATATTTTCTCTCCATGCATTCGATAATTAAATAAAGTATTACTCACCTTAATGTATTGGTCCAAATTATGAACATCCACTGGTATTTCGCTTCCGCCTTTTCTCAATTCAACGTTTTCATAACCCGGCAATTCAAATACCAATCCTAGATCCTTTATTGAACAATTATCTAAATCAAGTGACTCAATTAATTGAGCTTTTTCACTAGATCTCAAAGTTTGATCACGTTCAATGGCTTCTTTTCTGCGTACGATATCTTGTAATTTACACAATGTACGATGAACATCAGGGCAAACGTATGCAACATCGGCCAATGTCAATGTTTGCTCTTCACCCAAAAGCCAACGATAAAATGTCAAACTGAATGGCAAATCCAACATTCTTGAGTCATAAATAGCTTTAGCCATAAATTTTCCCAAAAATTTGAATTTTGATTTGAGTTTGGCAAGATGAGGAACTTTTGTATTCCATGGTGTAGGCTTTGTGAATAATCCGTGTAATGAATTTACATATCCCGTTTTATCAGAAATTAAATTACTGCCATGCCACAAATCCAAATCGATACGTTGCAATTCACGTGATACAAGCGCGTAAAATTCAAGGGTTGGCCCAAGGCCAGTACCAACTTCATTAATATATTGCACTTCAAGCAGAGCTTTACTTGATGCCAGATCTTGTATCACTTGCTCAGCTTGTTTAAGAATATCCGTTCGTGATATTGTACGTTTACGTCTCTCTAATCGCGGTGTGACACGCTCTTGACTGTCTGAACCCGATAATTCTGGCGCTGAGTCGAGTAATCGTTGTAATGCTCTGTCACGATCAAATGACGTCGCATAAAGCAATAATTGTCGTGTCTCAAATGGAAACAAAAATGGACAAACAGTGGCAATTTGTTGTAGCCATGATGGAAGATTACCAGTCATAATAACCAATGGATCTTGCAATTGTCTATTAGCTTTGGCCGCTATTTTATTGTTTATAAAGTCTTGAGATGATAATAATGTAGCGCTCTTCAAATGTGGAAATAGTACGCCCCAATGGCGATTCATTGCGTGTAGTAATCGTAACAAACACAAACCGTCTAGTGATGCATCAGCTATCGTAACTGATGGCAATGTCGGTGATAAATATGGCGACAATGGACATTTAGGTGGTGGCACAGCACCCTCCAACCAAAGACTATCCTCTTTTCTTCTTGAACTAATTTTTGTACTTTTGCCTTTGCCTTTACGGCTTGAACTGCTTTGCGAACTCGATCCCGGTTTCGGTGATGCTGATACCTCTTCCTCCGGCACAGGACGATAATAAATTGTGTGTGTTTGTACCCACACAGCGTCATGACCTAACGGTGGTTCACTATCAGTCTCTGCCTCGGAATGATCAATTCCGGGACAGCTAAACTGCCTAACTGCTTGATATACCGTCATATTGAATGGCAACACCTCATCACCAATCAGAAATTGTAATTTATGTTTGGATCCTTGGCTTATCACAACTGCCGCCAATGTATCGTCAATGTCATCCTCACTATTTTCATCATCGCTCACCATTGATTCTGCATCACGTATTCTACCATACCCACGTACCATTAGATAACGTTCAATTGCTTGGACTAATGCCAATGGATCAATTTTAACCGTACCACCCTTCCATTGTTTCAAATTATTGCAATCTGGATGTCGTTGTAAATTACATTTAAGTTGATGTGTATTGAAGAATTTTAATGCACTAGTACCGCCACGTCCAGCTCCAGAGCCCGCGGGTAAATCATGCACTTTAACTGGAAATTGTTCCAATTGTGCAACGCAGCTATTAAGTTTATTCACCAATGCACCAAATGCACCCGGGTTCATATTCACCATATTGCCATCTTGTAGCAGTGTTGATTCAGCAAATAGCTTCCAAAACATTCGCAATCTATCGTAACGATTGCCTGGCGCATCAGTTGTCGTTAAATAACTCAACAATGCTTTTATTAAACCACTGTAATTCATTTCAAATGGCGAAATATCACTTTCAAGCACAATATCACGTAAGTCAGTCAATGCTGACAACATTTCATCCAATTCATTTGATTGTAAACGTTGAATTGCTGCTGTTAAACGCGACAAGACAGTAAGCGCTGGATGCGTACACGGTGCATCATCCTGATATCTGGCAAGAAATTGTCCAGCTTGTTCGCGTACCCATGCTTTAGCTTTATCACGATTACCACCAGTTAAACTTGGATTGCTTGGTGGTTTAGTTAGGCTCGTTGACGAACTTGAGTCACGTTTATCACTTGAAGCACTTGACGTTGCTGATTTTCGACCCCAACGAGCGGGATTCAAATTACCTAAAAATCGATTATTTTTTTGCGCAAATCCAGTAAACATCGATTCGGGCTGTTGATTTTGTTGTGGTGTTGTGTTTCCCATACGGGCAAATCGTCCCTTTTTATTTTGTCGTTTTCTTTTGAGTACATCACCTATTCTTCTGAAACAAAAATGATTTTTGTGCGTTTTTTTATTTTTTTTTATAAACACATATTAAAGTTTTATTATAATTCAGTGAAAGTCGATGATATATCGCTGTTGTTATTTTTTTTTTTTTTTTTTAAATACATATAGACTTACAAGTGGGCACTTTGCGGTGTATTTGCCTCTTCTACATTAGTACTTAGATCCGTTCTACTACGTGTTTCCATCGTTGCTGCAAGAGTTGGTTTAAGTTGACTTGTGGCTATCGCTCCAAATAATATATTGCCATTGGTTGTTGGTGATGCGACCGGCGATGTAACACTACCAGTTGACAGTGTCATTGTTGATGATAGTGGTGTATTGGATGGACCTGGTTGAGGACTTGGTAATGATGTAGCTGTACAATCACACAAAAAAATGCTGTTAAGTCCAATTTTTTCGATACAAATAATTATATTGTTAGAATATATTGCATTTGGATTGACTTACCAGAAGAGCACTTGGGTGGCGATACACCAAGAGGTACCTCAGGATCAGCGAGTTGTCGTACTTGATGTAAAACTCCTTCACGATGGAAATGCACGCCAAACACTTGTGGCAAACGTTTCATTAAAATACTGGCCATTTGCAGTGCACCTATTACTATTCGTAAATCTTGAGATGCTAACATTCCAGCAATATGTGATGACACCACTTGATTTTTCAATACATCCTTGAGTAAATCAGTTGATGCATAGTACACCATGCGTAAAAGTGCACGGAGACATTTACATTTTACTGCTGGACCTGCCGAGCTGCTGTACACTTCATAAAGTATTGAGAATAGAGTTCTGATAAACGATACCAGCCATTCATTTGTTTCAATTACTGGTGGCACAACGTCCATACTTGATGAACACATTGGACTTTTTCCCTCCGCTGGATCAGTCATTACACGACGAAATATACTACGTGCCATACCAATATCTTCATTTATTTGTTTCATCATTGTTAAGTCTATTGTATATGTACGTCCCAATGTTGATAGGCAAATTTCATCCTCGCCATTTTGAAATGCCATCTCAATGATACGTGAATCAATGGTACTAAATGGATGACAACAGTGTCGTTCATCGCGCCATTCCCAATGCACAGTTTCTTGATGATTATTCGTACGTTCAAGCAAACTATTTACACTGAATATACCATCAGTTGGCAATGGTGGCATCAATTCTTCAATTAAACATGTGATTTCAAACCACTCTTGTGGTGAGCGTGGTACCAACTCAACATCTTCAGTTTTAACTTCAAGCGAGCCGGTCAATAAATAGCTCAATGTAAAAGCTATATTTTGCTGTAATAGCAATTGCGCTAAATCGGGACAACGATTTGATATCACAGAGAGCATTCGTAACACAGTAATAAAATTACCAATACTATTCACTGGCGGAGTAATCATCAGCTGGAAAAATATTAACTTGTTGATAATATATGCAATAACATAACATGACAATAATAATTCCAAATAAACTTACCAATTGTTGCAAATTTTGTAATAATTCTGCAGTAACAATTTTATGTAACATCACAGGATCATGTTGAAAACTATCGACTAATCGACTGAATGCTTGGCAAACGCACTCAACACTCTTTTTATCCTGATTAGCCAAACGTGTAGTCAACAATGTTAAACTATCAGCCACCAAATGAAAATCATCGGGATGTAAATTTTGACAGCAGTTCGCAGTGATTGTTAAGGCTGCGCGTTGGGCTGTTATGTTGAAGAAATCAACGAACTTTAAACATGCTGAAACACCGCCAGCGTGTAAAATTGTTTTGCTATGTCTCCGTGATAGCATTGCCAATGCAGTTAAACATTGTTCCGCCACATCCATACACTCAATAGATTCAAGTTTCTGCAAGAATACTGGCACCGCATCTACAACAACTGTTGATGATCTTGGTAATGCTTCCATCATATATGTGAGTGCACGACACGCATGAGTCATAATTACAAAATTATGTTCAATTCCAAGTAAGTTAATCAATGCAGCTACGACTTGTTTAACTGGGAAGCCAGTTAGTGTATCTTCATTTCCCATGACGAGAATTTCGCCCATTCCAATCACTGCCTGAAGTTGTTCACCCTCATCATCAACAGCTTGCAAACCCGCCAATAATTGTTGTGCCTTTGCCGCTGAGCTTGCGCCCATACTTCGATTGAGCAAATGTTGCATACGTGGACCAAGTGCACCAAAAACGTGCGGTGGCAATCCGCGCGCTTCAAGCAATGCCTGCAAACGTCCAACCTCACCATCATCGCTCTCACTATCACCAGTTGTACCAGACATTCCTGATGGGCCGCCGCTAGCAGTTGCTGGCGTTGCAGTAGTGGCCAATTCTTCCTCGCCTGTTGATGAATTGGGTTGGCCACCAGGTGTAGAAACAGACGATACTGATGCTGGTGCTGTACCCGAATTAGTGACGGTATCACTACCCGACATTACCAAGCTACCGACAACTGATGTCCCACCGCCACTGCTACTGTCACCAGTTGATTTGCGGGCGCGTGATAACGAGCGATGGCGAGAACTTGAACCACAATTACCACCCGTATTTGAATCTTTTTTATGATGTTTACCAATTGCTTTATTAGTTGCGGCAGTGAGATCTTTTGAATGATCACTCGATAATTTTACACGTGAACGTAATAGATGCTTGTGCGTTAGATGATTATGCGCTTGGTTGGCACTTGCGGAGGCAGACACTGGGGTATTGCCAGTGGACGTAGTTGTAACGCCACTGGTGCCTGCCCCGTCATGTGCCAACGCCCCCCCGCCGCTCTCCACAGAGTTACTAGCTGCGTTACCCACTCTGATGCTGGACTTGACACCCGAAACTTGACTACCCGCACCACTATTTGCGTAATTACCGCCACTGCTTTGAGATTTCGAACCTACAGCAGATGAACGAGCAAAAAAATATTTATTATTATAAATGATGATTTGGTCCAGCAACGAATGTGAAAATCAACATTGTGTAATTTTCGGTTTGAATTGATTTGTTTACCTCGACCTCGCGACGTCGACGGATGACTAGTTATTGAATTATTTGTTGGTGGTACTGAATTATTATAGTGTCCAGTGGAAGAACGTCTACTATTATAGATGCTGGCAAGTGATACTTCAAAATTGCTTGTGCTTTGAACACTCTGTGGATTTTGTGGTGTACGTGATCGTGTACGTGATGCTACGCAATCGATTGGCGCAGAATTTAGTTCAGGTAAACCACCACTCTTTGAACCACTCTTTCTAGCTGTACTACTACCGCTGACACTATTGGAATGGTGTATTTTTTGTTGCTGTCTCCAATCAGTATCTGCAAATAATAAAAATGAAAATAATGAAGAAAAACAAAAATTTATCATTGAATTCGAAATATTTCTCTTGAATACCAATTAGTGATCCTACACCACCGCCATGACTTTTACGTTCACCCTTGGCTTTGCCTTCACCTTTTGCTGATGAATCGATTGAACGCCGGTGTATGGGAATGCCACAAACTTGTGTTGCTTGCGTTGTATCAGCCTGTTTACGCCGTTTTTCAGCTAATATACCAACTGCACCGGCACTGCTTTGTCGCTTTCTGTAACCTACAGTGCTACCGCTTTTCCCCCTCAATTTAGAGGCGTCTGCTGAAGCACTGGTCTTCTCTACAGACCCCCCGAGCAACGACGGATCTTGTTGATCTGCCATAGATTAATCGACGCATGCCACTATTCTGTCTAAAATCAGGAATTTAAACAAAAAGCCAATTTTAATAACACAATTTATATAGCATGCGTATCTGTATTTATTTACATGGATGTTTTTCATTCCATTGGCGCAACAAACAAATAAATAGATTGCACTAAATCTCAAAATTTATATTACACACAAAGAAATATCATTCTGTCATCGTTTCTTATCACAAACATATTATAGGTTATAATTTCAAATCATATGAACGTCATCATAAAAAATTTTTTTTTTTCGTTTCCCCCATTTCTTTGTCACTGACAACATTAAACAAATGTAAGTGTAAATAGTAAAATTATTGCATCCAAAATTGCTATTACATTGTCATTGTCCGCGGATTTATATATGGAAAGTAAAAAATAAGAAAAAAAAAAAACACAAACACTCATAAGAACAGAGTTGAGAATTATTTTAATGCGCAATTAACACTTTCCTTCATAGCTACTAACGATAATTTCCCTATGCGAATATGTTGCAGACTGTAAATGAAGACAAAACGACAACAACAAAGCAATCACATTAGAGACAACGACCGATCTTTTTTTTCCTCGTTTCGAGATGACAAAAAAAAAATGTTCCTGGAACAGACAGAGGAGGCAACCATCACAGTGTGGATGCCTGCGTCGATGTGTGTGTTATTGAGAATAAAAATTCTAACGAATCAGCGTGTCTGGCTCATACACTCACCAACAAAAAATACATACAGATATATATATATATATATATATATATATATATATATACAATAACAAGGAGACACCATCGTGAAAATGTAATTGTTTGCACACGAAGGCCCGCAAAGAGAAAGAAAAAAAAAACGTAGGTGGGCAACAAAGACCCTTACTCACGGAGACAAGCCACCATTTGCTCGCTGGTAAAGTAATGGAGGACGAGTTGGGTTTCTCTCCCTCTATCTCACTCGTATTCTCTTGTCGCCAGAGTAGAGTTCGTTCTGAACTCTTTGGGATTGAGGGGGAATACGTATACACTGTGTAAGTGTGAGAGAGCCAGTGATATAGAACGAGACAGGAGAGGGAAAGGTGAGGGAGAATATGTACAAAATAATAAATGGAAGAAATAAAAAAAAATAAATAAAGATAATTATTATACCTCACTACCACAAAATGATTTGAACAGTTTTATTAAGGTAGTGGGTTAATGGATAAACATTACCTGCTGAATCTTCAAACACTATAGATTGTTTTGGCATTGTGAAAGACGGAATGGAGTAAAATGAAAATATAAATTTCCCACTTGCACGATACGACGCTGTTCAGCGTTCGAACACACGATGTTGAACGTGTACTGTGTAGCGCAGCTAACCACACGCATTTACACAAATGTATCAATGTGAGTATGGCTTTGAGTATATGTGGGAAATTTTCTATATATGTATACACACACGACACAAGCGACATATTGTGTATGTATATAGGTATAAATGAAGAGGTTGCCCACAACCCTGTCGAGGTCGACGACGACGACGAATGAAACTTTTATATATATATATGTATATATGTATATATATATATATATAATATATAGAGAAAAAAAACAACCAATCATTAAAATATCAGGGACTTGGAATTCGATTTTTTTTTGTTTGTAGAGATATAAATATTGCGAGTGGCGGCTGCGATACGATAAATGTCTGAGTTGTTCGTGCACTTGGTAAAGTTCTGGAAAACAAAATGGGGAAAGGCGAATTGTTGTACATAGTGAAATGTAGAATAAATTTAACAGACACAATATTCACTAGATTCATTTGAAATAATTTACGTAGGTATATTTACGATACGCACAAGCACTTGAACACACACACACGAGAAAATAAATTGACATTGGTAATTATTGACGGTAAATTTCTTACCATATTCACTCGAGATTCGAGAATATCAAGGCGCCTTCGTGTCTATCTTTGTGTAATGAAAGAAACAGAAAGGAGAAGAAGAAAAAAAGAAACGAATCCCCCCTGGAAACTATGTGGATGAGACAAACCCACACACCACTAACTAGTTGTGGCCTCTTTGCACAATATTCAAGATTGTTCGATCATCATCATCATCATCATTATTGTTGTTCGCTTCCATGAAAATCACACGTATTTCAAAACCAATTCACAAATAATTCAACTTTATTTATTCACTATCTATAATTTATATTTACACTTAAAATTAATTTTCACAAGTATATACTTTTCATTTGTGATGCAACTTTATATGTAATCACGTATTGTCGAGCAACAGAGCAGCCAGCAGCAGCAATAAAGTGAGATAAAAAAAAAATGAGGTTTGGATTCCTTGTGAGTTACCCAAAGTTGTCAATGCGCAAGTGCGGACACTCCAAGTCACTCTGAATCCTCTCCTATATAACAGGCTGAAATACTGAATGCGTGCACAATGTGTACGCAGCAGCGTGTTCGTTTTCACAAAATGCAACGTTGCCGTATTTCATTGATTTGACCGCGGAAGGCGTTTGTTTTAAAAGGCCAAAACAAAAAAAAAAAAAAATTAAATTATGAAAAAAGAAAAATTCTATTGCACGAACAATTTTATCATAACTACAACCTTTTCCAATTGAATTATCAAAATATTAATTGAAACATTATTTACCGTATCACTGTGTAAATTGATTCGTCAAATAAATTTCTCTTTTAGCATTGAAGCAACATCAAATCGATACATACAACTATATCGCAATGCCTCGGGGTTGGTTCTTGACGAACAATTTTATATAGTGAGATATGACAACGTCGATATTCTAACAGCTGTTTTGGTACTGCAGGTCCTTTTGTCCAGTCGTTTCGGCCTTCGAGATGGATAATTCGATTGGTTGAGAACAAGACTTATCCAATTGGTTAATTTTTTACTCTACACTGTTTAGTCATTCGTTACTCGTCAAACACACATACAATACCACTGAACACTTCTCTCGATATATATTTATTAACATAAAATAGGCCACATATTTCTCCAACATTTCAAATCAATTTACATGTATGTATATATATACATATATATATGATATCCATTGGTAATTAAATGCGTCGTAAAATACACGACGGCCAGTCCCCATTTTGTTTTGTTTCTCAATTTTATACAAAAATATTTATCGACAATTGCAATTAAAACTTACCAAATAATGGGGAGCTCCTCCCTGGAAGTAGGAACTCTCCAGTTATGCAACAACGGTGTGTTGCACACACACACACACACATACACACACACACACCCACACACCAGACGACACGTGAATAATGTAGATGATAATGAGAGCTGTCAAATGGTGTAGACGTTTGCCTTGGCTGCCATTGGACCCGAGCAATGGTGAATTTCAACCTCAAATTTTCTCCTATACCTCAATAAAAAAAAAAAGAAAAAAAAACGGGAGGGGACTTTTGAATGAGAGAGACGTGACTTTATATTGATATTGAAATACTTTCAATTGTATTTGTATCTTTTATCTATATCACGATGTATGTATTCTCTCCTAACTCTCTTGTCTCTTAGTGTTAACACAATGGCATGTATTGGGCCTTGGAAATATCTCCAACTGAAGCCGCCTACTGACTGAACCGTGAAACACACGCGGCTCTTTCTAAACTAAAATCGCTCATGTGCCTTTTGTGTTCTATACAGATATGTACATATATGTGCTGTATTTTGCTCGATGGATAAAACGTCTCTATGTTTACTTACGTATACATATGTATGTACCAGAAATAAGATATATTCTATACTCAATGTGTATTGATGACAAATTTAAAAATATGCCATGCGATTGTTGGAGAGAAACAACAAACTAAATGTGTATGGAAAAATGATTTCATCTGTTGTTAATTCAATTATTCAATTGTATGATATGCGTTTCGATATTATTGAAATACATTTGAATCGCTTGATAAAGAAAATATGAAAATTGCTCTTAGCTATAATACATATTGGACAATTTACTCATTTTATTATTTATTTATATTCATTATTTTTTGTCCGTACCGTACAATAATTGCTTTAATGACTCCTCGTTGATAGTTTGTAAAGAATTGTACTCATTATTACGTTCATGCAGTATACCATCGATTGCATGTTTAATATCTTTTTGTAAATTTGCATTTTCACGCAATTCATCGTCATAATTGTCTTCGTTTGTTGGTGATGACAATCGTAATTCCTTCATTTTTGTTGACGGTGACAGTACATTTGTATTCAATGTTGGCATGACTAACGAAAAGAAATTTTCAGAATTATTTGTCGACAGTGATTCATTCAATATATCAGTGCATTCATTTTGTAATGGTGTTCTTGATGATTCATTTGTATTGTTTACTTCATTTGCGCGATTTAAATCACTTTCACGTTGTAAAAGCGGTTGTCCATCATTATTGACAATGAGAACATATTTATTTGTTTCATGCAATTCAAAAGACAATGGACTGTCATTTGACATGGGAATTGGAGGATTATCGATAGTCTTTACATCGCAAACTTCCTTTGTGTTCGAAGAAAAAATCGTTGAAATTGAGGGCTCAGATGATGACCCACCAATATCACTTACTAATACTGGACATTTGTGTGTCCTCTGACTGACCTGTAGAGAGAAATAAAATAGACAGTGTTATCTATTCGGGTAAAATAACATTTTTTCTTTTCAACTTACTTTGTATCGAAAATTTTTCCCACAAACTGTACAGGAATACGGCATAACACCTGTATGTATTCTACGATGCACCACATAAGACACCCGCTGACGAAAACACTTTCCTAGAAGAAAAAAATAATAATTTTCAGTTATGACAACATCATTATGCGAATTTATGAAGTGCAGTCTGCCTATTACAACACTTACTTTAATGTATTTTTTTTATCATTATAAACCATGCTTCACACTTTGTGTTATGACACTGGAATAATGCCACGCAGTTAGTAATTATTAACTGGAAGCAATAAAAAAATACTGGAATATAAGCAATTGTTCTCATTTCATATAATATGAAGAGGCAGAATTGATAAAATTAAAATGTTTTTTGTTTTGTTGTTGATTGTTGTTGATACTCACCACAAGTTTCACAGGCAAAAGGCTTTTCCCCAGTATGAATTCTTTCATGATTGTGTAACGTTGATAATTCCTTAAATGATCGTCCACATGTCGTACAAGTATGGGGTTTATCATCCTTATGGTATAAACGATGTTTGTGATAAGACTGTTGAAATGTAAACGTTTTGTTGCAAATATTACATTTGTATGGCATTTCGCCTGAATGCAATCGTTTGTGTTTTTTTAAAAAATATTTTGTTGTAAACATTTTACAGCATATATCACAACCCCATTGTTTGCCTTCATGTGTTTTTAAATGTTGCGTTACATGTTGCTCCTACATAAAATACATAATATAATAACGTGGACAGATTGAAAATTAATATTCAAGTAGGAAAATAGAAACATCACCTTTCGAAAATTTTTCCCACATGTTGGACAGTTGTATCCGTTATCACAGTTAATTGAATCGAAGTCTTTATCGTTGGACGACGATGTTCCTGAAAATAATTTTTGGATACTTTTGGTTATTTATGAATGAAATGATTTGTTTCTATTAATAAATAATTCATTTTTATTCACCAAAGTTACATCCGTTGTGTGCCACTCGCATATGTACCATTAAACTGCCACGCATTTTGAAAATTTTTGGACATAAATGACACGGATAATTTTTTAGAACAACTTCAGGTCTAGCATTGAGATCTTCTTCATCAATCAAATGTACCAGTTGTTTATGCAACATTAAAATATTGTGATCAGGAAAATGAAAGCCACATATATTGCAACGTTCCGGTTTTTCTTTTATCGTTAACACTCTTAGGCCCTTCAATTGTGATAAAATATGATTATTTTCATTATTATCTATCGGAGAAGTTTGATATTGACTTTTATCATCAATTGTTAAAGTCGTCGTGTTGTGACACGCTTCTGGAATATGATGTTGTCTTGGTTGCACTTTTTCATCCACACTCAATGGCACAACTTCCGTTTTTGATTGCACAACTGGCGTAAAATAATTATTTGTTAGCGAGTCTGTAGTAGTATCTATTGCTGAATTTTTTAGGTTAGAATTTAACAATAATTCATTTGTCCACACTGTTGAAGATGATGATGATGATCTATGGTGTTGTGATATTTCTTCTTGACATTGTAATGTATCGATCGATTCTCTTATATTTTCCGATTGTGATAACTCGGAATTTAGCGTAGTCACCAATTTTACATTATTCACTACTTTATTGTTTTTGCGATCGAATACTCCAGTAATTGTTGTTGTTTTTGGCATTGACTCTTGTGTATTTGGTAACGATTGATTTAATTCAATGAAATTTGGTTGGGACGAAAATTCATTTACAAATATCATTTGATTCGGAATTTTTTCATTAACATTTTCAATATGAAAATTCGATGAATTCACATTGGAAATAACTTTCGAAACAATATTTTTATCTATATTCTTTACATTCCACGTTTGTGATATTTTCACTTTATCACTACTCAACTGATTTTCAATTGGTGGTGACTGTGTCGTTTGCGTCAGTGTATTGTTGATAGTATGTCCAAACAAGTGAATAGTCAATTTATCAATGCCTAAAAGTGTTTCATTACATACAGGACACGTCAGTGGACGTGTAGCAACACTTACAAGGCCTACTCTCAATGCATTCAATGATTGAAAACTGGGTTGAGTACAAAGTGGACAAGAGAATAATTGTGCACACATATTTGCAAATTATTGCAAATACGATATAACCATTGAGTAAAAAAATAAATATATTATGCACCCATTTTAACACGTTTAATATATACAAGTATAGTAAAATTTAAAAAAGATGATTCTCGTTTCACGAATCGTCACCAACTGACTGGGGAGAAATCTATAATTAACCCGAACAACTGTATAGTATTTGAATATAAAGGTTGATGTTAAACTTGGCCCCGTTAGTCGTCTAGCTGCATCAAGTAATTCGAATATTGATACAGAATTGGAAGTATGGAAAGTAAAAGTCTGAAGACATCCTGAGGTTAAAGAAAGTTTATAGGTGTCTGCAATATAAATATTTTATTGAACGATGTGTGTGTTGATGGTATAAATATAAAAACAACGTAGAAAAATAACAATGACGGATTAATTATGAGTCATTGTACTGAGCATCTATATGGATGTCCATCTTTGCAACAATAGTGTCGTAACCCTGATAAATTTGTATTTATCCATTTATCTTTGCAATTTTTAACAAATAAATACGCCTGTAAAATTCATTATTTTTTTTCTTTTTGGTGTTTCATTGATGAAAAATTCAAAGAAATTGATTACTCACCTTTTCTCTATAACAATCACGTCTCAGTGCACCACAGATGAGTTCTGAACTGTTGTGTACATTTTTCAATACCTATATACAACAAAATAACTTTATATATTCATTCAACATTAGTATGTATGATTATAATGTTTCGTTTATATCTATACGTATTATTATATTTCAGTTCTTGAATTAGACTTACAACATTCAAGCACTGTCTGATACATAATTTGATGCCAGCTGGTGTGCAAGAAACTTCAAATGAAGGTTTGTGAATTAATGTAACATTTCCCTTGGGTGGATATTTACGGCCTTTCTTAAATGAACCACTGAGAAATATTCCGCATACGCAATCAATTGATTCTTCTGTTCCTTTAGTATTTGATGGAGGTACTGTGTCAATTTTCGACTGAACATCTTGGACGTGAGAAATGAACGTACAACAAACCAATAGAATAACAATTCGACTCATTTTCAAACTCATCTAGTTGTGGATGTATCACTCAAGACGTTACGTATCGACGATATTTAATCTTCAACTGATGGACTTTGATTGAAAGTGATGTGTCGTTCATTTTATTACACATTCTTTTATATACAATGCGACAATGCAATTTATACATTGGGTTAGTGATGTTTTCGTTTGTAAATATTCCAACAATGCAACAATGAATTGTTACACGTTAATGAGAATTATTTATATATACAACAATGTAACTTATAAGATTCTCTGAATTGCTTTTAGGTCAAGTTTATTCAATCATTTGTTTGGATTGCCAATGTTTAATTTACTTGCAATAAACTTACCTTTACCCTCCATCACAACTCGCTCAGAGTTTATCACAACAATTTTGTACTCACATTTAATAATTTTCCGCGCTGACAATACCTCAACTATAATTTCGATTTTTTCTCCGGCATAGCAGGGTTTCGGATAATTAATGTATTGTTCAATTACAATTGTCCCTGGGCCGGGTAATTTCGTGCCAAGGACACCGGACAAAAATCCATTTAATAAAGCACCGTGAACTAATTTTTTCTTCTCACTAACATGAAGTGGATTAAAGTCGTTTGTCAATTTTGCAAAATTCATTATATCATCGTCAGTGACTGTTCTAATCACTGAAACTCTATCACCTGCCTGAATATTTTTAAGTGCGTCATTTGGTACTGAATTTACGTTTCTTTTATGCAAATATAAGTCCAAATGATTTATTAAGCGTCTCGATGCACTTGGTAAATGCATTTTTTTTCTTTTTTTTTCAAATATTTGTTATAAATCTGAAGAAGTGCTAGCTAATGCAGTTGATTCTATTGATTGTCGAATTTTATTCACCTTTTCTTTGTCACAATAATCAGATAAAAACACCGTTGCTAAATTTTTTATCCGATTATTTGTTGAATTCGATAAATAAATTAATTGACTGATCAATTGTAGTGTTAATATCTCAGCCTTGGATGAGTCAGTTATTAAAAACATTAATGTCGTGATGGCAGATAGTACACATTCTTCATCAACAACTGAGAGGAGAGGTAATATCAATTGCACTCCTTGATTGCGTAAGATATATTCTTTGTTTATCGGATCTGTAAATATGTTAATGAAAAAATATATATATATACAATAAATAAAAATAATAAATACGGGAATAAAAAAGTGATTTTGAAACTTACCTAAGCATAAATTGCATATTCCACCAATGGCAAATGTTACCAGACACTTATCTGATTCTGAGAGAGTGTGAAGAAATATATCAATTATTCGTAATTGTCTTATGTAATCGTAATTGACTGGATCGTATGCAAAATTGGCCAAATTAGCCAATACTTGTCTTCTTGCTTCTGCAAAACATGAATAACATAATGATAAACAAACAAAAATTATTCATTATAATTTTGTTAAGGTTAATCACAAATAGTATATATGTATATACCTTGGGATTCAGATACTTTAAATTCTGTAGCCAAGAGTTTTAAATAATCATATCGTCCAATATTATTGTAACCGGTTCGTTCAATAAGACGTTGTTTAGTTGAAAACATTTCTGAAATATTTATCGATACATATTATTCGTAGTAATGACGAGAGACGAGATACTATACCATTTGTACATAACCTTCAAATCAACATACTGTGCGCAAGCGCCATCTGTAAATATTCAAAAATATGTGTACTGTCAATATTCAAAATCGCGCGTCACCGAGATATGAAACTCGTATTACAACTGACTAATTAATTTCATTCATTTCTACAAAGAATATAGTCCAAAGACCAATTAAAATATACTCCACATCATGATGCATTACGTAATGAATTATTTTACAATCTTTATTCTATATGCGTATATATATGAATATGTGCTATTATATATCCTATATAATATGCGACAAAAACATCTTCTATTTCGGGGAGGAAACGATGAATAAACTAATTGGTATCCCTACTTAACATCACTTGACCTTTCGATCTTCATAGGGCGGACTCACTATTTCGTCGTTTTAATTATAGGTCTCCATAAATAACATTAATAAAATTCTAAAAGTGACCAAAGAGATGCCGAAAACTATAAATACATATATCTATCTATATTCCATGCAAATGGTAAAAGATATAAAGTTTGAAATTTAAATTCACGCCCATACATCCTCAAAAAAATACTGTCAATTAATCCGATGTCCTTTTTTGAAAAATCCACCGGCATTGATTAATCTATTAATGATATAAATAATCATATACATAAAATTTTTTAATAGAATTAAAACGAAAAAATGAATAAATAAATAAATAAATAAAAAATTCAATAGTGTATAGCTGACAAGAAAATACTTAATTCAATAAATAAGTCTGATGTTACAGTCCAGTGTAACAGAGTGCACTATAAATGACGCATATAATAAATGATCCAAGAAGAGGTTGTTGTAAAGTATATTACGTTGTTTCATTCATTGATGTGTTCATTAGCGAGCAGCTTCCACATCCCCTTCATAAATGCTCCATTCAACAAACACATATACATATGTATATTCACACATGTTTATATATTTATACGTGGGTGGACTATATAAAATGGTGCATCTTCACTGTTCACTCCAGTCGCCCTATTCCTTCATCATGTTTTGACTTTGACCTTTCTACGCGATACTGCTAAAAGTAATATCAGCAAAGCAGAATAAAAGAAAATTATTGATACGATCATTAGTGTCTCACTATTGTGACGTCTATTTTTTTTAATATTGCCATCAACTCCACATTATTGTGATCAGTGATTTTTAAATATAAAAAAAAATGACATTGTCATTAATAATACAACGATGGATCCTGCTATCATTGGGATTGTACATGACATCTGCAACAGAGCAGTATCAATCAGCACCCCATATTATTGTATTTATGGTCGATGATCTGGTGAGTTAGTAAATTATATATTTGTATATTTATCCTTCATAAAAGAAATACTTTCGAATGTTTCATTAATTTATTACAGCAAATAATACAAAGTGTAATAAATGTATAATTCACAATATGTTTGAAATAAATTGGTGGATTGAACAGTTGTTTGTATGTGTAATATATTGCGCTCTCAAACATTCTAATAATTTGATCTATGAATAATATTCATTGCATGTATAAATTCAAATATAATCTCTTGGAAAAATTAAACTTATTATTATTATTATTATTATTTGTTTTTGTATGTTTTCTTTTGGAATTTTTACAATTGCCTTCCGTTTTATAAATTTTTGTTATATTCCATCTATCCTTTTTACCTTACATTACATATATTAGTATTGGAAAAATTTAAATTACAATACGTGATTATTTATGATAACTTGCCATATATCTGCATGTATAATTTATTTGGATTACTCTTTAGTATATGAAAATTGTCTTGAATTAATGCAAGCCGCAGTTAAGACAATTACTTAAGTTGACACGTTATCAACGCCCACATAGATGAATGAGGATGCTTGGCAGTTATGGATTAAGTTGACTCATGTATATAAGAAGATCCAGCGGCACAACAAATAAAATTCCTCCAAAGTGGCAAATGACAACGACCACGACCCAACTGCGACATTATATAATTGTCACGTCTCCAATAACCCTCTTCTACTTATGTATATCTTGCACAAATAACAACTCCACTTATGTAACGATCAACACTGTCATTATCGTGTCTGTTACACTGTTTATTTCGTAAATAGAAAGAAATAAAGCATAGAACAATGTTATTGAGAAAGAATAATGTTTTTTACCTATATTTATTTATTTATTTATTTATTTAGGGATGGAATGATGTGAGCTTTCACGGATCCAGCCAAATACCAACGCCAAATATTGATGCTTTGGCTTACAATGGAATCATTTTAAATCGACATTATGTAATGCCATCGTGTACACCAACAAGAGCAGCATTTTTCTCCGGCAAATATCCAATACGAATAGGTTAATATATTTGTAAATAATTTTGAATAATTCCTCAAGTGAATTAGGATTATTAATAATACATATGTTGGGGATAAATTTCTCTTTCAGGTATGCAAGGTGAAGGAATAATGGGCGGTGAACCACGTGGATTGCCACTCAATGTGAGAATATTGCCGGAATACCTTCAAGATTTGGGTTATTCACCGAAATTAGTTGGAAAATGGCATTTAGGATTTCATACACGACAACACACACCACTTCATCGTGGTTTTGATTCATTTCTGGGATTTTATAATAGTCACATTGCTTATTATGATTACAAATATTCGCAAGGGGTAATTTTAATTGGAATAAATTTTTAAATATATTTACGTATCCATGAACACACAAATTTAATCATGAAATATTTCAGAACATGAGTGGCTTTGATTTACATCGCGGTGATGTACCGGCTTATGATCTTCAGGGCCAATACGCCACTGATTTATTCACTGAAGAAGCCGTGAAAATAATCGATCATCATGATCCCATCAATCCTTTATATCTTCAAATTAGTCATCTTGGTGTTCATGCACCATTAGAAGTGCCACTTGATAATTACAATTTCGCGGAATTTGCCCATATTCGTGAACCAAATCGTCGCAATTATGCCAGTATGCTGATGACTACTGTTTAAACAATATTTTTATTCTTTTCTTTTTTAAAATTAACCTCAAATATCTAAAACATTATTTGTTTACAGTGATGGTAACACGTTTGGATGACTCTCTGGGCCGTATTGTTGCATCTCTTGGTGATAAAGGATTGTTAAAAAATAGTATAATACTCTTTATGACAGATAATGGCGCACCAACAATCGGTAAATATCGAAATTCCGGATCCAATTGGCCATTGAGAGGTGTAAGTAATTTACAACTTGTCGTCATACTAATTTAAACACGACAGACAATATTAATTATTAATGATTAAATATTAATTATATTGATACAGACTAAATATACTTTATATGAGGGTGGTGTAAGAGGAGTAGCTGCCATTTGGTCACCACGATTGCATTCAATGGCACGTGTATCAAACAGTATCATGCACATAACTGATTGGCTGCCAACACTTTATGCCGCTGCGGGCGGATCCGTTAATGATTTGGGTGATATTGATGGTATCAATCATTGGCCGCATTTGCATGAAGGCAAAGAATTCCCACGTGAAACTGTACTACTAAATATTGATGAAGTATCAAAAACCGAGGGAGCAATTCATCGTCGATTCAAACTCGTACGTGGAGCATACAAACGTGGCTATTATGATCAGTATTACGGTGAATCTGGTAGAAATCATGAAGTACCACCGTACAATTATACTATTGTTCATCGTAGCGTTGTGGCAACTGCTATTAGTTCGCATTTAGGAGATCCAATGACACAGCCAAGTGCCATGACACATTTGCGTGAGCAAGCCTCAGTGCTTTGTCGAAGAAAGAGCACTTTCTCTTATTGCAATGAAACCGAATGTCTATTTGATATTGTAAATGATCCGTGTGAAGCGACAAATATCGCAAAACAATATCCAAAGGTAGCATACATATTGAAAGATTTTTTTTCCTTTTTTTTTTTTTCATTCAATCAAATTATAATTTGTATTAATAACTTTATTATATTTTTTGAGGTGGTCGCGGAGTTGGATTCATATTTGGAGAAGTATGGTAATGTGTTGGTGAAGCAGCCAAGATTGCCAATTGACTGGATGGCCGATCCACGAAGACGAAATAATACATGGGAACCATGGCTAAATCCCGATATGAATACACATTTTTATGGGTATAATGGTGCTACAGTATTGAGTACTTTGGCAGTTTCTGCTCATATTGGAATGGCATTATTAATTGTTGGTTTGCGAGCATTCATTTGACTGAAAGACGTCACTGCCGATGTGAAGAGTAATAGAAGTAGAGCGGTATTTTACCGATCAATTACAGATATATCAGAATGTATAGCCAATACCAATAATGTCAATCATGCTAATAATTATGATAACACAATTGACAATGATGATCGAAGTAATGTTGTAAATGAAACAATGACATCTACAGCAGTTGCCGCAACAACCACCACTACTGCCATTACGTCACACATTATAAATTGATTAACTAATTATTATTTTCAGTTAACTCGAGCATTAACTTGCATTACATTAACTATTCAGTCTAAATCGAAATTACTGTAGGAATATGTACATTCGTATATGTCATTTGATCATTTTATTTTATACTGTTCTACTGTTGCGTTAACTAAAACGAGAAAGAAAAAAAAAATTTATTTATTACTTCAAGCGATCGTTAGATCAATTATTTCATTATGGTTTTTTTCTTTTTTTTTTTTTTTTTCGATTCCTCTATGTATATTCGGATTATGCAAGTTGTTTTGTAGATATCGACACTGCAATAACTTTTTTATTGGATGCCGTCCTTGGCATATGCAAGTAATATTTGTTATTCTTTTTTCAATTTTGCAGCCTTGGGCTGCCGAACTTAAATATTTAAGAGGGGGACACGTCGAATTTTCAAAAGTAGTCTACACTTATTATTATGGGTGATCGTGGTGAGCATTATATAGTAAACATTTTTATATTTCTTCATTAAATACTATATAACCTCGAACTGATAAGAACATTGATCAGAATTACGACATCACTCGCACAGTCATTTGTATATGTATAAATGCAGTCGTGAGATAGTGTTATAAAAAGACGACAGTTATTGTACATTTTCCACAGTTGAATGTACAATCTTCGTCGCATTCCTGAAAAATATATACAAATATAAATAAATATTTCATTTGATCAATTAAAATGTATAAGTGGTGAAAGTCCACATTATTTCTGTTTGATTTTGTTCGCGAGAGCATAACGATTGCTGTTGAAAATTTTTCATTTTATTTGACACTATATCAATGTGGAGTTTGTGAAGAGTCACAGTGAAATAATCGGCTTCATTATTGTTCATTTATCATTACAATCAGCAAGAAGACGATTCCGTTTGTGGGTGTATCTTTGAAAATTGTTGAAATCAATATTATGGAGTGGAAAAAAATAACGAAAGCATTCAAAATTATTGCTTTGATTGTTGTTTTTTTTATTGTGTCAGTGTGTATGTGTGTAGCAGCAAATAGAGTAGATTCTCCAATAAACGATGAAGTGCAGAATATAATAGGGCGAAAGCCCCACATTATTGTCATGATTGCTGATGACATGGTAAGTCAATTATGAAATACCAATTTCAAATGAAAATAATCAGTCTTATATAAATTAATTGAATCACTTTACTCAATATAAATCTACATAGATTAAATGTTCTACTGTTAGAATTGTTCAAGATCTGGAAATTGAGTAACTAGAACCATCATAAAATCGTATACAATATTGCATTATTTACATTGATTGCACCTGGCATCACTTATAATTGTACATATTTCCAAGTGTCATACACAAAAAAAAAATAAATAAATAATTAAAATATATCGATCTTATACTTTTGTATGTATACTTCAACATTTGTGCAACCTGTCATCACTTTAAATTGTTACTTCATCATCACAAAAATATTTTTTGCACAATTATCATAATTTTGAATTACAAAAACAGACTATTTATAAAACAAAATTTTTCATACATACTGTATTATCTGAAAAATACTTACGTTTATGTACACTCATATGAAAATGATGTATTTGGTATTAACTATTAGGGATGGAACGATGTTAGTTTTCATGGCTCAAATCAAATTCCAACACCAAATATCGATGCATTGGCTTACAATGGAATTATTTTGAACAATCATTATGTTCTACCTGTATGCACACCTTCACGAACGGCATTTTTTACTGGACGCTATCCAATAAGAGACGGTATTTAAATAAATGTGTAATAAAACACAACAATATTATATATAATCAACAAACTCTATAAAACTGCAAATATATTTTCATACATTTATACATATACCAATATAGATGCGCATATTCATGCATGGTTATGTTGTCTCTCATTTTATTATTTTTATTTTATCATGAAAAGGCATGTATGGATATCCTTTAAGAGCTGGTGAACCTCGAAGTATACCGTTGAATACAACTCTATTACCGGAATATCTTCATCGTCTTGGATATGCCACACACATGGTTGGAAAATGGCATGTTGGCTACAGTACCAATGATAAAACGCCGGCACGTCGAGGTTTCGAGACATTTTATGGATATTATAACGGATATATCACATATTTCAATCATACAATTACACAAAACGTACGTTCTTATTATTTACCATCATTTTGAGAATATAATTGCGATAAATCCAAATAATTCGTTGTTATCTCAATGGATTTTTGCGTTTAATTATAATGTCCTTTTCAGAAACAAACAGGTTATGATATTCATTGTGATAATCAGAATGATATAAAACCCGATAGGTCCAATAATAATAAATATGCGACTGATATTTTTACGGACAAGGCAATAAATATAATTGACAAACACAACGGCTATCAGCCCTTGTATCTTCAAATATCGCATCTTGCACCTCACGCATCAGATGCAGTGGAAACACTCGAGACACGTAATTTAACTGAGGTAAACAACACATTTGCTTATATACAGGAGATTCAGCGACGCAAATATGCAGGTATTTATTTATGTTATTGTAATGAGGAAAAAAAAAAAGAAAAAGAAAACATAAAATAATGCACAACGATTTAATTTATTAATTTCTGCGTATAAAAATATTTTAGGTATGGTGAGTGCTTTGGATGAATCAGTTGGACGTGTTATTGGCGCATTGAATAAAAATAATCTGCTTGAGAATTCGATAATTCTTTTTATAAGTGACAATGGCGCACAAACAATTGGACTGTTGGAAAATCACGGCTCGAATTATCCATTAAGAGGCGTGAGTATATTGATACAACTAGTCATAAAAAATTTATACATATTGAAATAAAGTGATATGAAATATAGGACGCAGTTATAAATCATTTTTATATGTTGCAAGTTTTATTTAGATATCTTATCCATGAATAATCTTTCCAGCTCAAGTTCACATTGTTTGAGGGGGGTGTACACGGAGTAGCGTGTGTTTACTCACCACTGATAAAACACAAAGCGAGAGTTGTTAATGATCTTTTTCACATTACTGATTGGTTGCCAACACTCTATTCCGCAGCTGGCGGTAATGTCAATGAACTGGGCACAATTGATGGTATCAATCAGTGGTCAAATATTAAACATGAGAAATTGGGGGAACGTGATTCATTATTAGTTAATATTAATCCTGAGGAAAATTTAGAATCGGCAATTATTGGAAAATATAAATTAATTAAAGGTAAGTTAAACATCAATAATGAATATTTTAATTTAGAATTATTTACAAATGATTAAATAATATTTTCTTTTATATTGTTGTGTAATTTCAGGAGCAAGTCAATTGTATGACGGTTATTTCGGAGAGAATGTAAATGACAATGACCCATCAGCACCTGCCTATAATGTTGAAGCTGTTGTAGCGTCACCGACAAGTCAAGCCATTGCTGACACAACGGGAATTGTTACGACACAAAAAAAAATTCTTCAATTACGTGAACGAAGCAAAATAATGTGTAAACCATACAATGAATTTTCAAATTGTTCAGTGAGTTGTTTATTTAATTTGAATGACGATCCGTGTGAAACAATTGATATCTCGAACAAACACCCGGAGGTAAATGAAGCATGTGACAAATTATTATCGTATACCTTTCTTCTATGTATACTGTTACGGAGTGATTTTAATACGATATGATATGTATATTTATATATTTTACAGTTGGTTGAAATGTTGGAGAATTATATCGATGAATATCGTGATGTTTTACAGAAGCAAAATCAAGAACCCGTTGACATAAATTCATATCCAAATAATTTCAATGGCTTTTGGATGCCGTGGTTGGATCCTGTTGCATAAATGACACGTAACATTTACGCATTATCAATTAACGCTAAATATCGAGATAAAACATTATTCTAATATAATATGTAGGGATAATTATTAATTGAAGAATTGTCCGTGAAATCGAAAAGGCAACATATTTATTTTCACAAAATTGTATAAAAACAATTTTATTTTTACTGTTTAAAAGCAACCACAAAAATCAAGTTGTTTCGTCAACTTTTGTACATACACAGACGCCACTAATGTCATTATATAAACATTATGTAGATGAGAATCGCTTATCGGTGAGTTATACCTTGATATCACTTTAATAACGTTCCTTGTGGCGTCACGACGATCCTATATAACCATCCGGTGCATAAATTTAAACGCTGAGAAAGTGAGACAGAGTGACATCAGTAAACCGTACATTAATTGTTTCAATATAGACGTTGGTTAAATTTTTTTTTTATATTCCTCTTCTCATCTAGCATTTTTTCTTTATATATATATTCCCTGTGTGTCGACGTTACTGGACGATCAATATATATATACATATATATAAAAACAATTTGACGTGTGTCGTTACAATGTCACTTGCAGACATTTTGTTCGCCCCTCTGAATCATTGCAATTTGTAACGCTAGAACGGTTAACGTCGATCGCAGCACTCTCATACCGATGCGTGATAAATTTGTGCGTACCGTCAGTTTTCTTTCTTTCTTCCTTTCTCTTCTATCATTGTATACATCTATTTATATATATATATATATATATATATGTGAAAATTTCTTTGTCTTTTTCTTCCTACTGTGGGCAGTGTTATGGCTCATTTAGTATAATCGTGATATTTGCCCCGGTGTATAGATGTATGTATCATACATATACGGATCATGCACGAGGATTGAGTGGCCAATGATATATATGAACGCGAGGGCTTGTGACAGGAGACGTAGAGGGAGAATGACAGAGAGATAGATATAGAGATAGTGAAAGAGACATGAGGGGAGTTTTGCTCGCGGATTGCGCGCTCTCGCGCGAGGGTTGGTTAAGTCGCTTTTAATAGCCGACCAACTCACAGCTGCTGCGCGCTCTCACTTTCGCGTTTCTACCCCTATACTATGAAACTTTATGTCTTGTCGCTTTTCTTTGGTGGATGAATACGCAAAGTAGCAAAAATAAAAGAATAAAAATATGGAAAAATCATGATAATGGTATGTATGCAATATTTAAATATATAAAAATATCTCAATAAATTTCAATATAATCTTTTATAATTATATAATCTCAATAAATTTCCACTATAATTCCGATTAATTGTTCATAAATTGACACAGTCAACGATGTTGAAATTAATATTTTATTAATATTGATTGATATAGTCAATAGAAAGAGAATAAAAAAATATCACCAACAAAATCCAATGAAATCAATGAAACTTTAACTTCATTTTTTTTTAATTATTATTTTTATATATAAAAATATAAAATAACGGACACACCAACGGGCTTTAGTGAAATCAGCTAAAATTATTTTTCAGCATACAAGATTGATTTATTATTTTGCAGATTATGTTATATGATGAATAAAAATATATAATTGTTCGTGAACAGAGGGATGATACTGATGGTGAAGAAGCAACTCCATATATATATAGGTATAATGTATATATACAAGAGTACTTATTATAGGTTCGACGTTGGAGAAGGTGCGGGATAAGTTTGGGCCGAAACTTAACGACGTAATGAACGTCTGACAGAGGATTATTTATCGCGCGGTGGTAAAAGAAAAAAAAAATGCGCCTGAGAAGTTTAAGGAGGAGGAAGAAGAAGAAGAAGAAGAAGAAGAAGAGAAAAGGTAACGGCCGCATGGATGAAACGGAATGAAGGGCGAAATGTATATAATATATATATGTATACATAAGAGAGAAAGATGAGGTGGAACGAAAGAAACCATGAACAAAAAGAAAAGCAAAAATGGAAAACGAATCTCACGAAAGGAGCGAAGCATCAGAGCAACATGAAAAAAAAAAAAGGAAATAATGAAAAAGAAAAAGGTAAAATAATCTCGTTCGGTATTGTGAGCACGATCGTACTAATTATTGATATGAATGGTTTCCAGGGTGCGGAATGACTCGGACCGATTGGCTTTGTTCAACCAAGAACGCGATGAGAGACTGTATTGAAGAAAATGAGTGAAAAAAAAAACGAGAAAATTAAATAATGAAAAATAATCGTAAATTCATGTATACATATATATATATATATATATATATATATATCGTTGAGCAATTTGAAGTTTATAACGCAACTTTGTGGAAAAATTAGTGACGATCGAAGGCGAAGTGAAACGTCACAGTATGATATTCTTCAATATGAAAAAAAAAAGAAAAAGATGAGGTATGAGGAGAAACATAAAAATATAGAGAAAATATATGATGTAAAACGAGTGAAATAAGTAGAGAGAGACTGGGTTGCAAAGTCAAAGTCTCCTTTTTTCTTCTACACGTTCTTCTACTATTCTTCCGTTTATCGCAAATTGAGATAAATTATCAGACGCAATTCTCCTTTGTCATACAATAAACTCATATTTTTTTTCCTCAATATTCAAATCTTTCCCTCATATCCATAGAGTGCCGCACAAAAATGTATACCTGGTTATCACTCTTGTCCACCAAGTCAATTTACTCCAACAATCATTATGCATATTCATTAACTCGAGAAACAAAATCATCAATTATTCATATATATATATATATATTTATATCTATATATATAAAAAAAATGTATTAAGGTGTGCATATTCTGATAGAGATATCCACAGAGTTATTTGTTGAGGTATTATAAAAAAAAAAGAATCAAATAAGATGATTTATATTAGGATTCAACGTGTGGGGGCGCTTTCCACACATTCGTTCATTGGAATCTCTCTCGTTCTCTCCCACTATTTCTCTCTCTCCCTGCAGCACACACACACACACACACACACATTCTCTCCACCCATCAGTTATATTTGATATACTTATATAGAAGCGAGAGGAGGCGCGGGAACGACTAACAAAAATCGTGAATGAGCCAAGTTGCACAGCATATATATATTTATGACAGATGGATATTGGGTAGTGGTTGGGATTCCAATGGTTGATGGTGGGGTGACTTGGACCCTCCTTCTTCTCCACCTTCTTTTACCTCCACTCCAATCTACCTTTGCATCATCTGCCATCATCTATCTCTCTCTCTCTCTCTCCCTCTCCCCCGCTTCCTCCTTCATGCTCTTCTTTTTTTTTTTCTCTCTCTGTTACTCGTACATATATTGGCTCTATCTTGTATTACTCTTTCATACCCTACAAATATATAATACTTGCGATCAACAGCTCACATTGTTCTCATAGTAATACTATACACATATTTATATATTATGTGTTAGTGCTTTTTTTTGGTTTGGTCCCACTGGGACCTTAGTTGTGTCCGCATATCTGTATATCCTGTTACTTCAATTGGTCTCGCGCGCTGCTCTACCTCTGTATCGGTCCTTTATAACTTGGTGTGTCCACGCGCCGACTCCACCGAGGGCGCATCCGCTAATTCTCAACCACCACCACCATCATCACCAATACCACAATGGTGTACCACTACTACCATTACTGCCAAACCATCACGCGATTACCACCACCATATACATTTTTGAACCACCACTAACGTCACTTCACGAGTGAGACGCTTCATTTCGGACACCTGTAACTCCCGGGCCGGCCTTCTCCTTCGCGAGTCTATTTTCAACTATCCATTGTGCTTGTGTGTGCTATTTGTATCTATTATTGTATATTGAATAGAAGTGCGAAATAAAAATTGTTTATTCACTATTTATATTATTTCAATAATTTCATTATTGAGGATTTACTTCATGAAATAATGTTTATTTGATTTGAAATACTGGATGATTGATAGAGTTTGGAGGTGATGTAGATGGCAGTTGATATAATGTAAATGTCAAACAACACCTGTTTGTTTGTTTTTTTTTTTTTTTTTTGAGACAAAAGAAAAAGAGGATGGAAACTGAAAAAAACAACGATAATGTGAATTATAAATATTTGGAAGTTTGAGTAAAATGCGTGTTACAAAGTGCAAAAAGACATTTAGGATGGCGTTACACTTTCTCTTCTCACTGTCAATCATTCACGATGGATCGTGCATCAAGTGGCTGTAAGTAATTAGTAGAAAACAGTAATAACGCGAGAGATTAAATCAAAAACTCTCATGATAATAATCACAATAATGATAATGATGATGATGATGATGCACCGATGGTGGTCCACAATCCAATAGGCTTATAATGTTGATGTTTCATTTTCCATACTCGATATGTATAAGCTCGCACACAGCGTTATACACACACATATATATATATATATACTATATATCCGCATCGTTATGATTAATGTGAATGCTTTAATGAGAAACAAATAGGATGAGAATGCGTAGCATAATAATATATATAAGGACTGCGGGTGATCATATATATAAATCGTGGAGGTTACATATAGACCACAAGATATTTTATACAAATCGCAGCAAGAAAAAAAGAATGTGTTATAAAAATGAACAAAATATTAACAAAAAATATAATAAAAAAAATAGAATAATAACAATTGTAAAGAGTATATGCGAAGAAAAAACGTGAAAGCGTGCAAAGCGTCGATGTAATTATATTGTATATATGAGATCTATATAACTACACGAATGGAGAATTTTGATCGCGCACGAATACAAGTTGCGCGGGAATGATGAATGAAGGAGCGATGGTGCTTTTGCGTGTTGAGACACGTAAAAAAAGAAAATAAATGTTGGTGTAACGTTATATACTTTGTATACATATGTATAGAGAGTGTGGCAGAGTGAGGGAGTGAGAGAGAGAAAAAGAAAGGTATATATAGAAGGGTGGTGAGTTGAATTCGAGAATGTTGAAGCGAAGACGCGATAGAGTGAGAGTCCAATATAACGAGGGCGAAAGAGGAACTGCGGGGTGAAAGATTAGAGAGCTCCTTCTATACATATAGATACATGCACATACATGAATTTCGTACCTATATATATATATATGTATAATATACAAACAGAGATTGTGATTTATAAATGCCTTTTCATGGCAAATGTTGCTTCCTTCCTTCCTTTATACATTTGTAGCCCCAATATATATTTTTTTTTTCTCCTCCTCTCACTTTTCATTTTGTTTTTCTCTGTTTTTAATTACAACTACCACACCCCTGCATGAATAATCACCAACATTCTCCCAATCGTTATGAAGCATTTGTAAAACTTAAATATCTTCCGTCATTTACAATCTAAAACAGAGAGGAATAAATAAAAATGATCAAAGAACAAAGAAAAATTATTTATTTGATAATTACCTTGAAATTATTTGTATAATTAGTATTGTGATGGATATAATGTACTGTGTTTAAATGTTAACTTCCAATGCATCATATGTTAATATAATATTTGTTGTTGAGTGTTAACTGAGGGATACTTTGAGTTGTATTGGTGCTGTAACTAATATATATCCGGCTCGATCGTAGGCGCCCATTATCAATGCGTATAAAGATTCCACTTTATGATCGTGACGAAGACGATACTAATTTGAAAAACGTGGGAAGCGATGAAAGAGTTTTACGCCTCGTTGCCTTGTACATTTTTACCACACTCACGCAAACACATTATTCGTTTTTTTATTTTTACTATTATTTCTTTTTTTGTTATCTTTTATCACTAAAAGTTCACGATTCATTCAGATAATTTCACAATGAATTGCCAGAACTAATCGCTTTTACCCAGTAGATTGAATTGTGCAATGCATCATCTCACATTGTATATTGTATATTATACTTGTACGCCTATATCAGATTGACAAACATAAAATAGAATAAGTAAATACAGTAATGCAATATTAAACTGATCCATATTTAGTATACCAATCATATTTTTCACACGTATATCTGCAATAATGATCTATATATATATATATATATATCTACCTTAAACGGGTTTACAACCTCTTTCATAAGTACATATATTCATGTATGCGTGTACTGGAGATTGGTTTACAAATGAATGCCACCATACTTCATTGCTTGTGTTCCTTCTTTTATCTTATTATCATTCTTACATGCATTGCACTTGACAACGTGAATTAAATTGGAAGTTAAATGTATACTTATCACGCATTTAATTACAGCCTTCAGATATATCCCAACTGCATCAGCCTCATCCTGATAAATATCATATACGAGAGCAATAAATATTAAGCGCCACTTTTATTTTATATCCGTGACACCATCTGGCAATCACTGATATAATCGATCGCGTATTAAATGTTGGCATGTATAAATATACATAGTAGAAATTATAGCTGTGAATATATAACTTCCGAAAGCATTAAAACTAAGAGCCATTTTGAACAATGAAGAGTTAGAGTATAAAATAGTTTGGTATATTGTATACGTAAATTGAACATGAGCGTTCGTAAATTGTTGGTATATATATACATATATATACATATATATATACGTATTTATATCAAAATTTGATAGGGCCATTTGGTGAATCGTCAAAGCTTCAATACGGGATTGGTGACTTGGCCATTTCATCCAGCTGTTATGTCTAGACATATTCCTGCAAAATACGAGAGGAGCCATTTCAACTTTGAGGTGTTGGTATCATTACAATCTTCATTTTAAATAACCGTCGTTCTATATATATATATATGTATATATGTAACCATTTTCTGGCTTGGACATGTCCTTCCGCTTTCTCTCTATATATCTTCTTTTAACAAAAGCACCTCAGGTTTGATGCTCCTATAATTTTGCAACATTCACCCTTGATTCATATGAAAGTACACAGCAAATCACCTCTCTCACAATGTTCTCGATCTACTTATTTTTTTTTTTTCCCACCTTTCTTATAGATGATATTTTTGAAATTGATAAATATTGTGTTTGCTATTTTTGTATTAAATAGGGCATTGGGAAAAACAAATGATGCACGTATTTGGACACGTGAAGCCTGCACAATGGCACGAAGTTCAGGATTGTTGGAGAGAAAACAGGCAAGAGCGTGTCGTGCTGCGCCTGACGTGATGCCAAGTCTTGTACAAGCTGCAAAAGACACATCATATGTTTGTCAACAGGCGTTTCGCAATCGTCGATGGAATTGCAGCAGCATTGAACGTGCGCCACACTACACACCCGAATTGCTTTCAGGTAAAATAAAATTTTTTATAAATAAATAAATAAATAAATAGATATACAACGTTATACTGAATATATATGAAAAAAAAAGGAGAAGAAAAAATTGTTGACTTTCTCCTGCAGTCTCTCACTATTTCTCATTCCACTTCTTCCAAATATATATATATACCTTTATCGCATATATATCTTCTTCATCCAATAATTATTAGTTTTAATAAAATGAGCATAAAACAAAAAAATAAATTAGTATACAAATAAATATCATTGGTTGAAATGTTATTTTGATTCGATTTGGGTGGTATTATACCAGTTGAACATGGAGATTTCATTATATGTGGGAAGAGAGGCGGAGCCGATAACTCATCGAGCAATATCTGGTGGTATATACCGAGTAGAGTGTGGTGTTCCTATTCAAGAAAAAAAAAAAAAAAAAAAAAGAGTAGAGCGA
>CAJUYH010000314.1:0-11665 GCA_910591685.1 Galerucella tenella | reverse complement strand
GATAGGAGTTTTTTTCTTGAAAAAAAAAAAAAAAAAAAAAAAAAAAGAGTAGAGCGAGAGAGGAAAAAGAGAAAAAAAAAAAGAGCGAGAGAGCACACCGCGCGCAGTATGCTTGGGCCATTCAATGGGAAGACCCCGAAGCGACTGCGTAATTAGTGGCTATTACCAAACGAAAAAGATTAGGCGCTCTCTCACCAAACTGGCTTCCCTCCTCGTTCTCTCTTCCTTTCTTTCTTTCCTTCTCTCTTTCTCATGCTTACCCTCACTGTCTATTATGTCTAGTCTTTTCCTGCGCACGCAATAGACTCGTTTCCAAGCACGGCTGGATTTTAATTAGTACTCGATTCCTTTAACGTTATTCTCACATCAGGGTCCAACGGAGGACTAAAGGATGTGCGGTCAATGAGATTGGCATAGCGGTCGCCGTGGCATTTTCCCATGCTCTGTCACTCTTTTATCCTTTTCAATCCACACTGAAATAACAAAGAATAATAATAAAACTGATAATGATAAATGTTAAAATAATACCATATTACTATACATTTATTCATTTATACACAGGAACCAGGGAACAAGCATTTGTCTATGCAATGTCAGCGGCGGCAGCTGTGTGGCGATTAGCACGTGGATGTGCATTGGGTAATTTGGCAGCGTGCTCTTGTGCAACGCCACCGCGGAGAGAACCACCCTCGCCATCAGCTCTCATTGCCTCGAGTTCATTGACCTCAAGATCCGTTTCATTTGACGCAATGTCAGCGCGAAATTCATTTAAATGGGGCGGATGTGGCGATGATGTGCGATCTGCATCGCGTATGGCCAAGCGATTTCTTCAGGGATCCAGTGTACCGGGTTCCGGCTCAACCACCAAGTTCATGCATGCAGTTAATATGCACAATAATCGAGCTGGACGAAGAGTTAGTCGTTTAAATCAATTATTGAAATTGATTACTCACCATAAATTACCAGATTAATCTGTCAATAATAATAATAATTATTATTATTATTGTTATGATGATGATTGTTGTATTTTTGTTCGCAGGCGGTAGAACAATCGTTGACTCTTGAGTGCAAATGTCATGGTGTATCTGGCTCATGCAGTGTACGAACGTGTTGGCGTGGACTGGACTCGAAAGGACCTGCAGCTGCGGGCGTTCGGCTATTTCGAAAATATTCAACTGCCGCTGAGGTTCGGCCAAAGACTGGCAGTCGGTTACCGCCACTCTATCATCACGACAATTTGCTATATACAACCAAAAGTCCAGACTACTGTTTGCCGGACAAAAAACATGGCAGTCTAGGCACCATTGGAAGGTGAGAGAGATGTTGATTGCGCGTAGAGGATTATTATCAATCTTCAATATTAAGAAAAATATATTTATATTTATATATAATATATATAAATAAATATGTTGGCCATGAAGGTTGGTTTTGCCTTGTGGAATTTGCTTGATACTCACAGTTTGTGGCCCATCAGGCTTAAGGCAAAAGTGGCCGTAGCGGAGGGATAAGCGTATAAAGGATTGGATGTTGGAATATCGTGAAAAAAATAAAAAAAAAAGTAAAAAAACATGAAATAAACTCAAATAAGTTTAGAGGGATGAGGTAGAAGGTATAAGAGCGAGTGAGACAAGTGGAGGATACTTGTGGCTCTTTGTGAGTTTTTCAACAAAATTTAATCCTCTATATTCCGAATGTAAAAGAAACAAAAAAAGAAAAGAAAAAAAAATATAATGCATAAAGAAGTCATCATTATCGTCATCATTTTGCAATGCGTTTAATACATTTATATATATATTTCTCTCTTCCTCATTCTATCTTATTCTCTATCTTTCTTTCTCTTTATCAAATCGCCCTCTTGCGCGCGCGTACAATTTACGCAATGGAAATACGCGAACAATCGATCCATCATCCGTGAGAATGACAATAAGCTCATTATGAATAATATGTCGTCGCTGAGGATGGAACGATAAATCACTGTGCACACCGGGATACCATTTGAAACATCATCGTTGCCCATTTGCAATATATAAATATATATATATATATATGTATATAAAATCATTATATATATCATTAATGAGATCGATAGGTGGCCCACCCAATGCTGATCCATATACCGGTAGCAAAAACATTTTTATTATTGATGCAATATAATTTTTTCACTCTCATTTTATTCATTTGATTTCTCTCTATTATAATCAATTATTTGATAATACGCAAAGAGGATTGTAAGAAAAAAAACAGGATGAATAGCAGTGTGAGAGAAGTCGTATTGTAAAATGCGTGCATTCAATGCGCGACGAATTCATAGGAAGCAGGGAGACATATCCAGGTGTGCTTAGAGTAAAAACGGGCTCACTCGATTAACTTTTACGACGCATTTAACGGGCGCGGCATGAATGAGAGCGAGGATACATTTCATGTATACGTATATACATATACATTTATATATACATGGTTTTTTTTTTCTACATAGTATATACGATGAGAAACCCTATCGAATTGAAGATTTATTCATTAGGATTGTGTCGGTGTGTATTGAAAATAAAAGATCACACACGGCTATCGCATCAGCTTTTACTTTATCGTCATGTACATTTGCGTGTAAATTTGTCCAGATGATGGAGGGACGCGGGCGTTACAGGAAATTGCTTCTTTTACTATCGCTGTCAATATATATATATATATAAAAATATATTATATATTTTTGCCACCTCCTACCTATACCTGACTATCGCACCAAAGAGGTCTATATTTTATCTCAGGTGCTAATAATGTATTCCCCTTTTAGTCCTGCGTTCTCTCCCAAGTGCGAGAGGCATCCTTGTCGTCTTGTGCATCGCATGTGAAAAGGAATCTGCCCTCTCACATACATGCACGCACGCACACGCAATAAATGTATGTATCCTCACTCACCTTGCCATATACATGTATATATAAACATATACGTATATGCATTTATGGTGTGTATTCTGGTGGTGCTGTTATCTCCATGCCGGACGCCCTCTCTCATCGATGTCGTCTTATTTATGTGCGCGCGAGTAATTATAAGTGAGAATGAATAAGCCTCAAGGAGATAGGGCGTATTTGAATTCTTCATCTTCTTCGTTGTTTATTTTATTTTTACTTTTTTTATTTATTTATTTTTTTCTTTTTTTCATTTTTTCAATTCTCCTTTTTCCTGGTTGGACATCAGGAAAACCAGTTTTTTTATTTCTCTTCTTCTTCAAATTGATCACTGTTCATCTTCGGTGCATTAACCCTTCATTACAACATACGATGCGATATATCACACTCAAGGGTAGATTCGATTGATGCACAAAAAATTGTTTATTTCTGTAATTAGATATAATTTGTGAATTGATTAATAGCATTGGATGTAATAATTTTCAGGCAGTGTAATGGCAGCAGTTCAGGATATGAGGGTTGCGAGTATCTCTGCTGTGGTCGTGGACACGTTACCAAGACACGTGAAATCCTTGAGCGATGCGAGTGCAAGTACATTAGCTGCTGTTACAGTGTTAAGTGTAAAACCTGCAAGAACACAATAACCACATATGAGTGCAATTGATATAATTATATTGATTTTTATCATCTCGCTCTACACAATTATAAGTGATATATACAGTCGGTTTTTTTTTTCTTTACGAATAAACAATTTGAGAATAATGACACGATAATAAAATATGGTAACGTTCACACGTTATAAAATAATATAAAGAAAAAAAAAATACGAAAAACAATGCACTCAATACCGTACATGACCAAAACGTTATTTATATTAAATATTAAACAATATTTATTAATCCAGTATTTCTCATCTTTGTGCACTTCAAGTTATTTATCCCACACACATATATATGTATAAATATGATTTTATGTATGGTTATAAACAAAACATGTATGTTTATGAATATAGGATAGATTAATGTCGCGCGAATAGTTTTTAGCATGAAATGTAAATAGTACTTGAATCTTGATGTATGGTAAATATTTCAATTGATATTCAATAAAATAAATACATTTAGAAATAATTTATATTTGTGTATTTTATTACCAATTGATTTTACTAAAATTGTTTTTATGTTGCCGGTGCTAATAATGGATCGTCCTCTTTTATATCAAGATCCTTCAAAAATCGAAGCCATTGTATATCCGGAGAATCATTGAGCTTATTGTCTTTTATCGAAGCAGTTTCAGCGAACGCTTCAATAGCTATTGGCTCTATTAAAGTAACTGGATTTATTTTCACATCAAAATATTGTATTAAATCGTGACAGTCAATTTGTCCCATTTCATTTTTATAAAGACACTCATCGAGCACAATGTCAATAAGCCGCGGTATCACAGGTATTCTACATCCACGAAGTATTGTATAAACTTCATTGCGATGTAAAAAACCACTTCCATTTGTATCCCAATAATTAATAGTTTTCTCCAGTAGATCCAACTTGTCCCATAAATATCGTTTCAATTCAGTGTGCATCAAACGCCTGTAAATATATCAATCATGTATAATGTAAAATTAAATTTCTACCCTCTCGTCAATTTAATCTACAATTAAACACGCACCTGATGTACTCCCGCATGTCACGTGTAGATCTATCATTTGTTGAATAATGTCGGGCAATTGTGAGGATCTCATGTTCAACGATATTACCATCGAGATATTTATACATCGCCTCCCTAAAATGTTTTATTAATAAAATTATTTGTGATTTATTGCGAGTATACGTTTCGATAGCTTTTACCAATATGACCAACCTGAGTTTCGCATACGACAGGACTGTATTAGATGGGTCTTCATCGATAATACTCGATGGTTGATATTCTTCAATGAATATTTTGTATGACGATTTGATGGCCTCACGAATTTTTCCCATAATTAAAGATACATTTGCCACAGGAAATTCGTCAGAATTTTGTTCTATATATCGAAGGGCATGTTTGTCGGCGGCAATAATTTCAAAATTAAATTTGCCAAGATTTAAATGTGCACCAATATAAAAATATTGCGGTTCGTATATTCGCGGTTTTTTACTTGTATACATCTCTTGATTGGGCAACATTACTTGCATTCGTTTTTGAAATAGACCACGTTGAAAGCCACTATTTCGTGACGACAATTCGAATATTGATATCGTATTATCCATTAAATATACACTGATGATAAATTCACGATAATTATTATCAGGTATATTAGAAATCATTTTTGCACGGAACCTCAATACATTGCTATCACGACCATGTCTATAAAATAAATAAACAAATATATAGACAAATAAATAATTAAATAAATAAATAAATGTAGTCCTATAAGACAAAATAGGAATAGGTATGTACTCATCGAGGTTGATGAATTTTACGTAGTCAATTTTTGCCGGCTTTGGAACCAGTGAAATGCAGTTACCCAATGAATCATCATAAGAGCCAAAACCATTGTACGGTGGCGGCTCATTGTTTTTTTCAGCAGTTGTCGAGTGGCAATCGTGCTTTGTATCTGGTCGTTTGAGTGGTTTAAATTCCTCTATGCCATATTTAGTCCTTGATTTTTTTTTTTAAACAATACACAAAGTATAGTATAAAGGAATAGAGAATTATGATAGAGATCAATGCACACATTGTGTGGTTATGAACGAAATACCGTCGATATATAGAAGCTTAGAAGTCATACAATATAATGAGGCTTACAACTACCGTACCTATAATAGTCTTGCGTTGCAGAATCAAGATCTGTGATGACAACTTCACGGCCAAATACATTGAGCATTGTTCCAATTGTCAAATCGCTGTCTTTGTAATATTCACATACAGGTTTACCTGTGTTCAGTGGGTCAGCTATGAAATAACTTTGGGCTGTGCTGTCGCCGATAACATTTAGAACTGTAAATGGATCATTTGCACCGATGGGATTCATGCTGGTATAAGACTGAACAAGAAATGTCACATTGAATTATAATTCAATGAATAAAATATTATTTGAATTAATTAATAATTTGTTTCATTGTACCTTAGGTATTTTCATGCGTTTAATAAACATAGAGCTGACATCTTTTGCGAAGTTTGACGGTAATATTTCCTTTATATCAATTGTATCATCAGATAAATAAAATTTTAATTCTAAATCATGGACATGTCCGTATTCACTTTCTGTGTCATCCCAATATCCATAGAATTTTAATACCATTTTGTCGTATTTCAAGAATTTACCAAGAGTATCAACCCGTTGATTTGATTTTTTCAGGGGTGCGGTGTGAATAGCTCTCTCTTCATAATAAGGATCTGACGGTATTTCAATGGGATTGGGTACGGCAATGCCCATTCGATTTAAAAATTGTCGTGTGAATTTGTCGCAATTAACAATTCGATAAACTCGACCATAAATTTCAGGCTCTTTGCCAATATTCAAGTCAAGAACATCGTAAAATCGATAATTCGCACGTCCCGGCATCGGTATTCTTTGACGTCTTACCAGTACTCCTGAAGCAAAATCATATAGACTGGAATAAATTAAAAAAAATATATATTGTTTTTTTTAGCAAATGGTTAGATGAATTGACCTTGTTCAAGACCGCTGTTATTGACGGATGGCTCGACGATCTTCATGGTACCATCTTCAAGGAAAAAACTCATTGTCACAACACGTATCTGATATGATGTCTCCCATTCCTCTTTTACTGTGTGTTTAAAATATGCTTTGAACATGAGCCTTTGACCATCGTAAGTTATCCATGGTCGAACACTTTTGACATCATCACATGCATAGAGTGACGGATAACGATCGTGATACGCCACTGTAGGTTTTTCTGCCAAATAATATACTCCATCGTGGATTTTTCCAAATAAATGTGGAGTACCAAAATGTTTTCGGTTGATCTACATATTTACAATATATAATTTTGTTTTTAAATCAATTATAATTTATCGAGAGCACGATGACGATTCACGATTACCTTTGATTCAAAGTTATATCCTGGCAATGAGGGAAAAGAGCGACGCATCTTCAATCAATTTAAATAGGCATTTGTAGTACACATTAATTGAAGAACACTGTGAATTATATCACAAACTGAGAAGTAATATAAATCTATACATTAATCTTTTTGTAACCATGGTAATAGATTCACTGTTTATAATTAAACGTGGGGAATATTCTCAATAGCATACGTTTATACTAAATATCAAACCCGCGTGAAAGCAGATTTCTCCGGTTCTTGGAGCTAGTAGCGTCATCTCGTGTTATGTACGTCAAAGTATAACTGATAAATAAAAATAATAGACAACAATATGGCATATTGCATATTGTGATATATTTTCAAAGAATTTTTCATTATATTAAATGGAACAATGAAGAATTTCTTTGAATTTTATTTTATTCATTAATAGCAACAAATGTAAATATATTTAGCATAATCAAATCTCATTATAGATATTTATATAAATAAACAATAATAATAAAGATTTCATTTTTATCAACAATTTATGTATCGCAACTTGCCATTAAATATTCAAATTTGCATCATTATACATAGTAATTAAGCAAATGAAAAAAAAAAAAAGAAATACACTGTATCAAGTAGAATTTAATCACTATGAATAACAAAATTTGTTAGTACTTTATTTTTGTCATATATTCAGGGGAATAAATATTTCCAAATTGACATTTTCAGTCCTTTATCTCCGGCATCAAGTCATACCAGTTGGTAGTTGCCCGTGTAACATCTATTTCGGATAAATTAATGTGAACCTGCCCCATTACATTGGTGCCAGCAGACAACCAAGCTTTCTGTGTGCATACAGAAATCTCAAGCATTCGTGTATTCATATCGCCCTGAGACACCACATATTCAAATTGTTCATCATAAATTGGATTACAATTGTCTTTCATCACAACAGTTTTGCGTTTAGTTTCTTTGTGCCGATCTGGCAATAAATAAAGCTTCACATATGGATCCGGTATATTGTACGGGTCATTGTGAGGCAGCGGTAAATTACTGAGTAGAATCAAACAGATGTAATAATTATTGTAATGTCAACAAATCAACGATACATTAAAATAAATTATTTAACTTACGCAATTTTATGTACGACAACGACTAATTTTTGTCGGGCAACACTGTACCGCAACGTTAATTGAATTCTACCAAGTTTGTATTCGCCTTGGGACGATGTAATGCTTGTATGTCGATGAATGAGACCAGGATAACCTGCCAAATTTTCCGATGTCTGTGCAGAAATCAAAGTTTCTTCTTCAATGGTGCCTTGATCAAGATTTGATTGTTGCATTAAACCTGTACCAGAGGCTCCGCTATTTGTGTTGCTATGAATCGATTCTTTGGATGGTTGTTTTTTCAACGGTGTCACAGGAACTGCAACATTTTTATTTTATTTTATTTTAACAGTAAAAAAATACTTTTTGTTCTGTATGAAATTGTCAATTACCGCTGCCACCGTTTTGTGAACCGCTTGCCGTTGATTCTTGCCGTTCAATCATTTTATTCAATTCATTGATATCAGGATCCTCCTCATCGTCTTCAGACGTTATTTCTGGTTCTTCGTATTTGAGAATTCGTAATGTCATTGACATCATCAATTTACTATCTGCGCCAGCACCTTGAAGATCATACGGTTGTTGTGTTTCTTCCAAATCAGGTTTTGTCATCAAAGTTGACAAAGCATAGGCTAATACTCCGATCACTGTTCCAGTTTTTTCATCAATAATCTAAAGAATAAGAAATTTATATCCTTGCATTCATGGAGAAACCAGTTTAGTTTGTTATTTATTATTCATACCTTTATATTCAAACTGCCGGTTTCGGGATTGGAAACCAGAAATGTGAAACCGTGTTCCCAAATAGGATCGCAAGAACGTGCAACTGTACCTGTTCGTTCTTTTTTACCACCTACACTTGCTTCCAAATACACATCTGGTTGTTTGCTACCACGAAGACACGGCAAATTACGCGCAGAATCAACATACATAGTTAATAACGCTGTACTCATTGACGTAACTCTCAACTCTTGTGTTTGAATAAGAGCTGGTTGTAAATCACTGATATTTTTTGATAATTTCAACCATGTCAATCGTAATTGGACCATTCCATGCTTTGCGAATTCCAATGTAAACCACTAGAAAAATTATTTCATAATTTATTTCACGTTTAATTGTTTTGGTATAATTAATTTGAAATCATTTACATACAGTGTCAATCATTCCCTTCTTCTTCACTCGACCAACTTCAATGGTGGCCCTTTTGTGCATCAAAAAAAAAAACAATGATAAGAATTCAAATATCGAGTAAAAAATAATATTAATGATTTTTCATTACAAAATAAAATAATGGGCGAAATGTTTGGACTACAGATGTATAATAAAAAGTTGAGTAAAAAAAAAAGCGAGCAACGTGCAGCAGCAGTGAGTAATATATACAATAGTAGCAACTTATAAATTAAAATTTACTTCAATTTATTAAAATGAATAATGAATTAATACAGCTGATATTCAAACAATATTATTCATGCACATATTTACGGTGGACTTTCACTAACAAATCGAAATCAAAATGAAATTCATTTCTTTTCCGTTAATTGATTGCATGAAATCAAACTCAATAATGGATATTTAAAATGATAAATAATCGCAGGCTTATCATGCACTCGTTGATGCATGTATAACTTGCAATTGCATGAATATGAAATTAAGATGATAAAAAAAAAAAAAAAAATCCAAGGCAATTTACGTATGCGTCTGTCCAATCAACTACACAAACTGCTACATATTCGAGTTCAATGGTGACTTTTACATTTCATAACCCCAAACAGTTTTCATTTAACGATATAATAATAATAATATGTATACGAGTTTTAGGTTTTTCTTTTCCGTATTTTTGTTTTTGTTTTTTTTTCTGACTACAAACAAATACCTTCCGAGTGGATCATCTTGGCCATGGTTGTCTTTGTCAAAGAGTTGAGTAACGACTGTGTTGTAGGTGCCAGAAGTCTGTTCCACTATAAACTGCCACCATTTAGTTAGTTTTTTGAGAGAAAAAATTGAAAAATAATAAAAAAAAACAACAACTCGTAGCAAGATTTTATACCATTGATATTAGTTTATTTGTTTATAAAAATAAAACAAATAAATATTGAAGAAAGAGAAGAAATAAAAAAAAAATATAAAAATGGTTTAATAAAACATAGTTACAACCCATATTTTCGTGCAATTATAAAAATGGGCCTCAAATGACAAGCAATGTTAATTAGAATGAGTAAAAAAAAATAGGACATATTAGTATCTTCAAACTTTAGCCTGCGTACGATTCTTTGATAGCACAGTTTGCTTTATTTTTTACATTATGAATCGATACACTGCAACAAATAGCTGAAGATATAAATTATCTATTACTACCTTCCAAGTAAATCATCAGTGTCAACCCCAGGTATGTTTGGATCCCAATCCCAAATTGAAATCGCAGCATCTAGCCCTATGCTTCGGGTATTGATGATAGCCTGCGTGGTATATAGTTACATGGATAATGATAATTGACGGCAATGTCTACTAATCTTCCAGTGTATTAAAATTATGATTGAAATTAAATTTAACACAAATTCAAATGATATTTTACCATTGAATTAATGATAAAATAATGAGACGTAACAATAGAAATATATCAATGGTTTCTTTATAGAATGTGCCAGTGCAAAAATCAACGTAATAAAAAATACTACACACACGCACACACATACTTATTAGCTGAAATGACTCACACACGATTACGTTATTTATTAATTTTTTTTTGATTTTTCAAACAAATATATCAACACTTAAAGCTTTGCCAATTAACATAAATCCACCGGGTTGCAAAAGCATTTTTAATTTAGTGAAATTATTTATGATCGATGATAAACCGTAACCATAGAATAGATTGAGCACTAATAATTTTTGTTCATTTTTTAATATAATATATAATAAATAATAAGTGATTATGAATACAACGATAATGAATAAATAGTATACCTGCCAAGACTCTCGTCACCCTTTGTATCGTCATAGTCCCATAGAGAAATGGCCAGTTGTTGTGCGATGGCGGATGTCACGATACACTAATCCCATACAATACATCACGCATCACAGCAGACACACATATTCAGAATTTTATTTCTTTCTTTCTTTATTTTTGTATTTTAATTTATCGCTAATAAATGAATCAATGGTGAGTGAATTTATTTTGAATTAAATAAAACTCTCTAAGATATTGAACGTTTGCAAATTGAATAGAATGCAAATATATGAAATTTATCAAATTGCGATTAATTTAAATGTCGTATTTTATGTAAGATAGATTTGCTAACTATTCAACAATAAATATAATTCGTCAATGATTTTTGAGAATTATGAAAAAATTCAGGCTTAACGGACACATATTGTGCATTTCTTCAGCAAAGCACGTGCATTGAACAGCTTAATATTATTTTTATTTCACAATTGGAATAGCAAAAATGTTTTACATACCTCACACCAATAATCCCATTTGGGATCAACAGTATTGTCAATTGTTTGTGTGCGAAATTCTTGAGCACCAACACTTATAATTGCATAAGGATCAGATTTTCCTTTTCCAAGCATTCCAATGTCTTTTTTCATTAAATGTTTTGCCTGCACCACATG
>CAJUYH010000313.1:12442-72808 GCA_910591685.1 Galerucella tenella | reverse complement strand
AAACAGTTAGTTTCATTTAAAACCATATGATGAGTAGATTCCACGAAGTTAGGGTTTATACAGTTAACTCAAAAGATTTGATTCTTGTTTTCTTAATAAGAAAATTACTGATAATGGACACAGTTAAAAATAAGAAAATCAGATCGGCAAATTATATAGTACAAGAGAAAGAGCTGCTAATATATTTAGCTGCAAAGTACAAAGATATTATTGAGAATAAGAAAACTGATGGTTTGTCAGTTTCCGATAAAAATGAAATTTGGCGAAAAATTGAAGCTGAATTTAATCTGGTAGCTCCAAACTTGTGCTTCAGGAGTGCTGAATCTTTGAGGAAGTGTTATGAAAATAAAAAAAAAGAGTTAAGGAAGAAGGTGGCAGAGCAAAAAAAGCAGCTGTATTTAACTGGAGGGGGTCCTTTCGCAAAATCTAAAACAGACAATTCCGATGAGTTATTGCTTGATATAATTAATGACAAAACCGAAGCAATATTGAAAAACTCTCGTTGTACTTCCAGCATTTCATTTTCTTGGGGCATTTTAATATATTGTTGACTAAGGGAGGCTATGGCATTGGAAACTTTTTTGACTATTCTTGATGCTGTCGCAGTATGAATTCCCATGAAATCTGCAATCATTGACAGATGAGTCCCTGTTGCATAAAAGCGCAAAGCTGTTAAAATTTGGTTCACAGGCGAAACAGGATCATTTCTACGAGCAAAAAATAATGATTGTTAAAAAAATGATATCTGATACCTACCTAGTTATCAATTATTATTATAAAATCTGCACAATAAGTTTTTAATCAGAATTAAGAATTGGGCTTACAAATTGTCCGGATGCTCCAGGGAATCTTCTAGCATTTCTACGAGTTGTAGAACGGTTGGCTTGGTCAAGCGAAACCTTTGGAAAAAAGTTTTTTCGTCCAATTCTTCGTAATAATTTTTACGGTTGTACCGTCTTCTAGGAAATCCATTTTCAAGAATGTCCAATACTTCCAAATCATCCTCCATAAACATTCTTCTTCAAAAATAAAGAAACACACCTGAAATAGGAAAACGCAAAACGAATACCCGAAAACAGAAAAATAATTGACATATATCAATCAAAACACAAAAATGTTAGGTTAGAAATCTCCACTTTGAGGATAAGTGGAGTTTAAGCGAGCGATTTTCTAAGCTTAGCTAAGTGGAGCTTTAAATGACAAGTTGTTCATGGTGCAAAGCAAAACTTTCCTAAAGCGCCACTTAACTTTAAGTCTACTTAAATATTAATTGGTGCAAACGGCCGTAATTGAAATAATATAATATAATATAATTAAGCTTTTTTTTGCGGGCGTAGAAAAAGTATAGTGATAACCTAATGTCAAAAACAACTTTAGTCACTCGTTTCAGAACTCAGAAAACTTGTGACTAAAGTAGCGTTTGATTACTTGACAATTGGTACTTAATATACTATTATATCCAGCGAATCCACTTTTCCACAAGCGCATGCGAATTTTTTCGCTCTTATTTAAATAAATTTTTTTATCATTGTTCACCAAATACCAAGGAAATGTAAATGTAGTGAATTGATAAAGTGGAAAAAATCTCATAATTTCTCCATAATATTTTTTTGTAAACCAAAAAATATAACTGTCGCATCAACAAAGTTTCCATCGAATCTGAGAAATTCAAAATCATCAATTATAATTGATGGATAATTATTCTTGTCACGAGTTTCGTAGTCTTAAAATCGGACCACAAAACGCCATGTGATAACTTTCTTAGTTACCCGATTATTTCCAAGCTCTACTTACAATTTTTTTTTTAGGGATTTTTCAAGTACTCATTAGTGGGTGCTGGTATAAATATTACCAAACGTTTACTTGGAAAATCATCCGTCATATTTAAGAATCCCAAGAAAATATTGAGTGTTTTCTTTCACAAATCAAATTTAAATTTTGGTTTATTCATTGGTGCGTATGTAGGATTGTATAGGGTAAGTCTATCAGCTGATTTGATTTTGTTTGCATGCAATAACAAAAATTGGAATACAAAGTAAATTTAACTTACAAAGAAGAGTCCTGGTGGGATTGGGACCACTATTCCTTCAAGGTTCGGATATTCCAATGGTGATAAATGCAAAATATCTCGGAGACTAGGCAAAATGCTAAGACTTGTCTCAGTATTGCTGGGTACATGGGAAGCAACGGCAGCACTAGGAACCTTATTTGGCAGTCCTCCACCACATCACGTGATAATAGGAGAAGCAAGGTTGGTATTATTTAGGAAGCAAAACAGCTGGATATGAGATGGAAATGCCCCCCCTCACATAAAGAGCTGTCAGAAGAATAGAGACAGAAGTTTCCCCGAGGTGAGATCTGATATGCAGGATAGGAGCAAGGGTGTATAGTGAAGTGAGAAACAAAATATGTTCTTCTCTCTTTGGAAAACATACCTCTGTTTTTCAGGCGAAGATTTATGACATCCCACAATGTTTCAGCATTACAGGATGAACACTAACTGAGGTAACATCCAGACTGGTAGAGGAATGTCAGAATGAACTGAATTAAAATGAGATTAATCTGGGTGTCGGGACATAACAATATTTCTGGCAATAAACAAGCTGATAAACTCGCAAGAAGAGGTCCAGTTACGACACACATTGGACCAAAACCAATTCTTGAGATCACAAAGATAGTGGTTCGACGACAAGAAACTCAAAAATGGGTACAAAGCGAATAAAGGAGGAATCCTCCAAAGCAGGCAGACAGTAAGACCTTCATAGGTGCAACATGTGTTAAATGGACCGAAGAGCTACTAAATATCAGTATAGGAATCAACTAAGAATTATTACTGGTTATCTAACGGGTCATGCCACGGTAAATAAATCACCTACATAAAATGAGGCTATATCACGGGAATTTCAGCTGCAAGCTTTATGGCATGGAGTAAGACCGCAACCCATACTTTATCTGACTGTGTGCAGTGCTTCCGTTCCTGTCCAATGCAAACTACAGATAATAGATGTGATTTTAAGTACTCCCAGCCAAATTTACTTCAATCCAAAAGCTCTCACCGGGGGATAGCGCCCTTTGAAGATGACGCTGTTAAGTCAGTTTTTTGAGCAAATCTCACTTTTTGAATAATAATAAATCATAATCAATGTTGTATTTTTTCAGGCAATGAGTTCCTATTTGAATTTACACGAAAAAACAAGAAACTGGAGGGGTCTTATTTCCGGTATTATTTCAGGAATTACGTTTATGTATTGTCCCACAATACAAGTGATAGTGCTGGCCTTAACCACAATATTACAGGTGAATTTAGAAAGTTTTTTGCTGCTTATTGACCTTATTGTTGAAAAAGTACCGGGAATCGAATGATAAAACATGGAAAGAGAAGATAACGCCCGAAAACATATCAGGGAAATATGGTTGACACATTCATTCATTCATCTGTTTTGCTTGTGCTTAGTATAGACCACTGATTTAGCTATGAGATTTTTAGTAGTTTCAATATTTGTATTATGTCATATCCAAAGTGCTTCCGTCTAAGTCCTTTAAAGTACTTACAGAAGCAGTATGTGACTTGGTGTTACATTCCTTAGCTCACATTTTCTATACATAACTTCACCGACTGTTCCAATTTTGTGTAGATGTTTTCTCAGGGTAAGGTACCAAGTGACCAGGTCGGTAGCTGTTTAAAAACGTCCTTTCCTCAGTTTAAATAACCCAGTTGACAATTTTCTTTGAACTTGCTCAGTGAGCTCTTGGTTTTGAGGTTGACCTTCTGATTTGAATTGGTGTTCTTTGTCTTGCAAACTCCGGAATTGTCCTTCGCAAATCTTCGTTATTCGGTAAAATGGTTTCGCATAAATGAAGTCTCCTTTGAAGTACTTCAGCTGGCCCGGCAATTCATCACCTGCAATCTCCGCAGGTCCCAGCACTTATACTCTGTGTCTTGCGATTTTTTAACGTTTTTCACCAGTCCGGACTAAGTGGACGAGATGAAGGGCTGTTACATTTTTTATTACGTGCAACGCCTAAATTAAAATGAAAGTTGACGGTTGCAAGCGTTACATACATTTGTTTGAAAGTTTGCAGGGAGGGAGTAGTACTTCTTAAACTCACTGTATACCTACTCAGTAGAAAGACAAAATATTTCTAATTTCCAGGTACTCTATCACCAGATATGTACAAAGTATAAAATCACCAACCACTTCTACCAGCGATTGTTGGTGTTTCAATTTTCTCATGCAATTAATCTACACAACAAATTTTTCAACGAAGACATATGTTCACCGTATTACGACAAAATGATAGATGCTTGTACTGATAATCTGTGAGTAACAAAAATTTTACAATTAAATGTTGTCTCTATATATTCAAAGATACTTGAAAATAATTTCCAGCACATTCTTTCACTCCACTTTATCTCTATCGCTGTTCGACAAAAATGTTTATTTAATTAAAACGAGATACCTAGTTTTCTTTATCAAAATTGCCCATGAAAATTTCGGCGATGACTGGCGAGAGAGGGATGTCATTTTGGCTCCCTTCACTAACCTAGAGAATTTGTTTTTAAACGTGAAGTATGTATTAGACGTACAATGTTTGATAAAGGAGAGAGTACTCTGTGAAATTTGATGTGTTGCTTCTAATAAGGCTAATGTCTCGATAATAGGTACATAAGTTAATAAGGATATAATATCAAAACTGAAAAGTGAATGTGAGGAGGAAATACTGTTTATTCATGGGAGTTGGAAATAATTTTCAACGTATGAAGATGCCTGTTCTGCAAGTGGTTGGAGGGTTTGGGAAAAATGTTTAGCATTTTATTGGGTTGGGGAATGGAAAGCACGTGAAGACTAAATTTTGTCTTGGAATAAAACTAGTTTTGATTTCTGGCGTAAGATTTCATTTATTCATACAGGACTTTGTTGTTTTTCCTAAATAGGTAGTGGGGCTAGGTAAGGTTAGGTCTCTGGAAGGTCACTAAAATTTTCGAAAATGCAGGTTCTGCACTTCTCAGTAATTCCATTCGATATAACCTCTATCCTAGGATAGACGGTAGAGCAGAGTATGCTGTATGGCGCGGAAGTGTTGGGTGAGAAAGCAGGGGTAAATGCGAGGATTAGGCCACTCCTACGGGTACAGAGAGGGATACTCCTGAGGGAGGTGCAGGCGTACATGACAGTGGGTGGATGAGGAAATGGAGAGAAGGTGGGATGAGTACGAGGGCGCGCTAAAAGAAGCGATTGGGAGCAGGAGAAGTTGGGTGAACCGGAAATTCGGGGAGGTGAACTACTTCTTGACGCAGGTGCTCACAGGGCATGGGTCGAGAGTGGATTACCTCCACAAGATTGGGAAAAGAGAAACTGGAGTGTGCGAGAGATGTGAAGTGGATGATGATGTGGGACATGTGTTTAGATGTTGGAAGAACGAGGAATTTTTGAAGAAGCTGGAAAATAAACTGAGAGGCGGTCTATTGGGAAAATATGGTGGAGACTATGTTGAAGGGCGGGGAGGAATGGATGTATTTAAGTGGCGTAATAGAGAGCATTATTAGGGAAAGAGGAGGACACGACATGGCATGAGAGAGGTAGGAGTGATAGAAGGGAGAAGATGACGGAGAGAGTGTGAAGGACCGCCGGCCGTCAAAGTATGCTAGGGTAGTGATTCCAAGGAGGGAGTAACAGTGAGTTTGAGGTGGGTTTGGTTGGTAGGCATTCCCGTGGGGATGAGTCCAACACAGTCTGGGTACTGGTTAGGGACCCATTCGAACATGAGTTTCCCATCTCGGCCAGGAAAAAAAATCTCATTTTCTGAAACACTTTCGACCAAACTATCAATCAAAAATTATATTTTTGAACAAGCTTCCAAAATCTTATCCGAAAATAAACCCCCCAAACTTCATCCTCATTAAATTCTTCTGTCAGACATTACCATTTCAGATATAGCACTAAAGGCACTATCAGAAGGTTTTAATTTTAAAATAACCTCCAAATCTATACAGAGCACTCCATTTGTAAAGCCGAGAGGACAATTTACAACTTTTCTCCCAAACAAGCCGCAATTATCTGGCAAGATACTTCATGAACCATCCGTACTTCAAAAGCTCCACCATCCAATTTACCATTTTCTAAAAGGCAAGCTCTCAAAATCCTCTTCAAAAATGAGAATATTATTATTCTCCCAGCAGATGAAGGAAACGCCACTGCCATTTTAAATACTTCCTGCTATATCGAGAAAATAAATCATCTTCTTGAAACTCCCAATTACAAACGATCTTCTACCGACCCCACTCACTACCTATTTAGAAAATACGTCCTCTATAAATAAATCAAATCTTTCAATAGAAATCAAAACTAGCTAATCCAAGAGAAAAATCTTTACATGTCCCTAAAATCTTAGGACTACTAAAAATTCAACGCAATGGAATTTGAACAAATGATAACTACAGCTTATTCGTTGTATCAGCATCAATGTCATATTGGAATAAATAGGAAACGCCTATAAAAAAGGAGAATATCTAACTTTTGGAAAGATCTAGTAAGGCTTTCAAATATACACCTGGGTAACTATATCAAGGTGAGAACAAATGAAAATCTGAGCCAGAGTAAGACTTCGCTAAGAGTTTTGACAGGTTTCCCAACAGGTCACTACCGCCTTAATGAGCAGCTCCAAAGGCTTGAACTAGAGGAGCAGAAAGGATGTAGAATATGTGGAATGGGAGAAAAAAACCTCTATTCACATATTTGTGGAGTTCATAGCAGTATAGATCTTTAGGGCATAGCATCTAGGAGGTTAGGTGGACAGTTACCTAAGCTGCAGCCTGTGGATATCTCATATTTCCTCCAGAAATTGGGACTAAGGGGAGCAAAATAATGTCATGTCTCAGTAAATGACACCTCAGTATACATACAGCTCATACAAGTGGCTCTATAACTATACAGAAATATAGGGACTTCATTAGAATTTTGTTTGCATTCCTTTATGTACACAAAAAACTGAAAAATTCGACAAAATTGAATATCGTTTTAAACGATTCTGGAGAGCTATTCTATCACATCTCACTTAATTCACACCGATCAATCTTGTAGTGTGCTGAGATACAATTTCGAAAAACACCCACTTTCTCTTCGAAGGCATCAATATAAAGGAAGCTGAGACCCATTATGTATTATTATGCTATGCGTACTACCTCCTGCAAATTTTTTCATTGCTTATGCATTTGATTTGTCAAAGATGAAATGGAACATTTTGAAATCATTACACTACGAAATTCATGAAAAAAATTGCTGGAAAAATTTTCGAATATCGATACAAATCTTCGAATATTAATTTCATTTTTGTTTTCAGGACTTTGTTGATTAAACGCAATGTGATTTTCAAAAATATACCTAAACATTTACTTTGAATAACTATTATTTTCAAATAAAACCAATTTTCCATTTTTGTTTTTCTTACTACTTTGCGATCTACTTTTTCATAAAGCTCTGATTGAAGAAATTGGTATTTACTCAGTAGCCAACCAGGTTATCAGATTTTTTTCCCTCAAATAACTTTCATGGAAGCCTGGAAGTTGAAAACGGAGACATTTCAGTACCTATGGGTTAGTCTAGTTGTAGCATTATTCAGGTGAAATGATTTGGGAAAACCTTAGGTAGTGTTCACTGGATAATATTTATTGAGTTTTACAGCAGTAATAAAAATAATAAGCTATTAAATATTCTTCTAATTAATCTTTTTTTTTCAAAAGGAGCCGTCCCTTCGCCGGCACCACCTCAGCCTCCTGGGCTTATTGTGAATACTCCTAGTGCTCTGACTGCAACCTATTCAGCCATTCCGTTCCCTGTATTAGCTCATACAGGTTCTTTACTGGTTGGTTGTAGAAGTATTCTGGAGTCATATATGCAGAGCTGTTTCGGTATCCTTTTTACATCTTCTGCATGTAAGGTCTCCGTTATACAGACCTATTTTGTTTAGGTGCTATGTAAACTCTTAAACGTCTCGTTAAACAATAATTAAATTAAATATTTAAGCTATTTAGAATAACTTTGCAAAGCAACAAATACTATTAAATTGAAAACTAATTTGACAACTAACCAGAGGCGAACTGAAAAATCTTCAATATTTAAATGTGAAATAATAATTCTGGTATTTATTTCATTTATCCGTCAAAATTGGTTTAAACCCAAACAAAATTCATATGGCTATGTAGCCAATGCCAATGCGGCATTGGCACTGAGAGTGGCACTGAGACGTCATCTATTACTATCACGTCACCTGTTACCATTCGTAGAGAAGTTTACAACACTTTATTCTCACCCTCCAAACTTTATCAATGTAAGTGTAGCCGTTCAAAAGATACGAGGGGGGGAGGGGACTTTTGAATAGCACCGTATACAGTGTGACCCATTTTGTTTTGAAGCACCCCTGTAAAATCCGCATTTCCCAACCGATTCTGATTTGATTTTTTTTTGTTAGATTCAGTATCAAAAACAGTATTTTGGCACAAATTTTAATAGCTTATTAATTACTATATTCAAGGCCCTCTATGATAATTTTTCTTCGCCAAAAAGACAAAAGTACATTAGGCATTTTTTTTCTCTCAAATATGACTGGATTCAGAATCATCACAAATGTAGACTAGCAAAATTTTATAAAAAAAATTTCATTAACGACAAAGTTATTACAACATGAAATTGGAAAAAGTAGTATTTTCATTAATTTCTCACGTAGACTGTAGTCAAATTTTTGAAATGGCAACATGGTGAACAAAAACTAGGACTCAAACAAATTGCACAGTGAAAATTCGAAGCCGATAACTTAACCCGTTCTGGTGACCTATTCTCAGCATATGCAAATTTGCATTCGCATATAACAATTTACGAAAGGCTACATGCGCATTCGTAATGAATATTGTATTCTTTCCTATTCGCATACGTGGTTCGCAAGTGTTTACGAACGGTTAGCTAAACACACTCGCGTAAACATGGCAATACAGCATTAGCACATGCTGTGGCTCAGCTGATGTTTATCAAATCCCCTGACGTACAATATTGGGCTTGTTCTCATAAGCATCACAGACAGTCTTTGACAATCCGGATTCGGCGCAAAGACCCAAAAGCGTTCTCGTTAGAACGATTTAGGGTCTGTGATGCTTGTGAGAACAGCCTAATTAAAATTTTTCGGATTCTGATTCTACGCACGTTTTATGTTTACTGCTAGAAGTATTTTGGGGTTCCAAGGGAAATTATTTGAACTCAGATCTGATTTTTGTTAATTCTAGCATACAATAATAATGGATATTAATAAAGGTAGGTAAATATAAAGGCATCTTCCAAACTGCTATAGGTATTTTGAGATTTCGCCGTCTTTCATAAATTCGGGGTGCTCTCTCTTCAGCATTTTCAGAAGCTTGGATTAAAAGCAAGTGAACAAACTGTGCAGCCATTTATTTAATGACGAAAAGTCTTACAAAACTAACTCGAACTCAAAATCACGAATAAATTGTAATACACCCATTAACATATTAATGTCAATTAATACACCATACAGTTTAAGTTTAAAACATATACAAAAGCGAGGTAATGTTTGTCAAATACGCATTCGTATATGTGATTCACTTAAAATATCCCGCTCGCTGCAATTTCGAATGATACATACGCATGCGAACCAATTGCGAATGTTCAAAAATAGGAACCTTCGCATTCATAAACATTACGTATGCGTATCTCAACATTCAGCAGCTGAGAATAGGTCCCCTGGAGTTAAATTTTCTGAAAGTAATGTAAAATTGTGCTTAATAATTTGGATTGTTGGCAAAGTAGTCCATGACAATACGGTCATTAAAATTTCTTGCCTGCAATTTTTTTTAAATACGTTTGGTCACTGATCCAGTCTCAATGAATACTTTTTTAAATTTTGTGCACTACAAAGCAGCAAATACGGCGATCTGGATGTCTCTGATTAACTATTTCTATCACTTCTCGTTCACTTCCATCATTGTAACCACAAAAAAGTACAATTTCAACTTTGTTTTGAATAGTTAATTAGTTGAATATTTGGGACATTCAATATTACTATTTCATACCAATGTTACTGAGGACCATTCGCACCGATTATCCTAAAAAGTCATACTTAACTAAGTGACACTTATAATTTAAGTGGAACTTCGTTCGCGCCGTACCACCCTTAACTGAGTAGGAGGTTCCATTTGACAACGCCGCAATTCTTAAAATTTTTTTTTTCAAAAGAAGATCTTGTCAGGAATTAACCAATTAACGGCAGTCGTTTGATCCAGTTTGATCTATGCTTTTAATATTAGTTGGTGTCATCTTGACGTTTTGATAAGTATTTTTTCTTCAGAGTCATTTTAGTAGTTTAAATATGAGCGGAGAAAAACGATCGCGTGGAATAAATTTCACAACACGTGAAAAATCATTATTATTAGATATTATTAGCAAGTATAAAAATGTCAAAGAAAATAAACAATTTCAATGTATCCAAGAGAATTGAGAGCAGTTTCCTTCGTTATTCTAAATCTAAGAAAAAACGTCTAAGGATCGAATGTATTAAAAGAATCTTTCATTATGTATAACTGCCGTATTCAATTATACCTATCACTAAATCGTCATCATCTTCTAACATTTCCATTCCGATAAGACAAATTACAAATACAAAGATCTACCATCTATCAAAGCACAATTTACTCAAATCTAAACTGTCATAAATCAACTTCAAAATTAGTATTTCGAGGTTAAGTGGAACTTTAAGCCGTGGATATTCCGAGCTTAGTTAAGGTATCCTTAGCGTCGCGTTAAGGGTGCCTTTAAATACGATGCGAACGACTAAGTGACACTTAGTGGATTTGAGTGACACTTAACGTTTAAGTGTAACCGGTGCGAATGGCCCTGACTGACATAAATAAAATTTCAAAATCATAGCCTACTTGCGACTCGTTTTGTTAATAAATGAAATTATCAAGCACAATTTAACATTACTTTCAGAAGCTATAACTCCAGAACTGGTTGAGTTATCGGCTTCGAATTTTTACTGTGCAATATTTTTCAGTCCTTGTTTTTATTTACCATGTTGCCATTTTCAAGATTTGTCTACATTCTACGTAAAATATTACTAAAAATACCACTTTTTCCAAATTCATATTGTAATAACTTTGTCGTTAATGAAATTTTTTTTATAAAACTTTGGTTTACATTTTGTGATGATTCTGAATCTAGTGGTACAGTCATATTTGAGAGAAAAAAATGCCTAATGTACTTCTGACTTTTTTGGCAAAGAAAAATTAACATAGAGTGCCTTGAAAATAGTAATTAAGCTATAAAAATTTGTGCCAAAATACTGTTTTTGATACTGAATCTAACAAAAAAAATCAAAACAAAATCGCTTGAAAATACGGATTTTACGGGGGTGCTTCCAAACAGAATGGGTCACATTGTATAATTATATTTTCTAACTCGTTAAATAGTAGTTTGCTTTACATTGTTGAGGTTGGCTTTCCACAGCATCCATCTTATCTGACCTGATCTGGTAATTTGGGGGGGTAGGGCAACCCCACTGCACCTGGGCATCATAAATCCCTTTGTGTATCCTATCCCAGACCGTCAACCAGCCTATAGTTTCAACATAGTTGATAACATCGTCAACAGGAACTTCTCTCCGTATAGCTGGTGCTAGCCAAAACTCGCCAAACAGGGATTTACGAATGGATACAATCTAAGAGCACATGCTCAACAGTCTTATCTTCTAGTTCATAGCCTCGACATATGGATTTGTCTGATAAAGAGCCTCATTCTATGAACATGTTTGTTTAGTTGACAATGCCCGGTCATAGCCCCCATTCGGAAAGCGTACGTTTCTCCGGGTCAAGAATATTTTCGCCTGTCAGAATAGAACAGTATTTTCACAGCATTCTTGAGCATTGAGTAAATCATGCTGTTCAAATTGTAAAAAACAGTCCACAAATTATGAAATTTATTTGAATATGAAGGCCGAAAGGTGCGATTATTTAGTCAAAACTTGCCTAAAAAGAAATTAGTAAAGCAGAAAATACGTCACTGGTATTCAAGCTCTCTTTGAGAAAAACACTGTGCCTAATGTCACATTTGTGTGGTTAATGGGGACATTAAGACTATGTAGACAAAAAAGTGGTAGCGTTAGTTAATTGTTGCAAGGTCTTGTACTTAAATAAAACAGTATAGGTTATTTTTTATTTAGTTTTTAATAAGGTACGTTTTAATGTAATATACTGGCTAATTATATTCATGTAAAATTAAATTTTGTGTAACATTCTCGCTTTTTCTCAAACACTCCACAGACTCGATCTTTTAACTTAACTATAAATCCAGTTCAACACTTAAAACTTAGTCAATACTTCAGTTTAAAAAAAAAACACTTAATTTCTTGGTCTATTCTGGTTATTTTCAGGTACAGGAATAGCTCCGGGTGGTAAATTGGGGAATTCAGATTTTCCTCTATTTTTGGGGTTATTTTGGGGAATGTTATCGAATTCCTCTTCGTCTTTTTGCGGTGGAGGGATGGTGGATGGTACGTCGCAGTCTTCGGTTGGTGGTACGACGCATCTTAGAGAATGACGATCGAAAACTAACATCGCTGGACACCTTTGAAGTCTTGGATATCCTCCTTGACATTGCCAGTAGCGGTTGCAGGATTTTCCTAGGGGTACGTTGCCGTTAGCATCGTCGTTGCAGAGAGCTGGAAGATTAATTTTGTTATTATTCAGTTATTTATCATTGGAATATAGTTTTGCCATTATAGTGCTAAGCGAATAATCAGAAGTTTCTTCAGTTGAGTCATATTTGAATTTGTATAAAAACTAATCAGATAATCTTTTTTTAATATAAATTTTGATTGATGAAAATCGCTTAAAGCGAATGGGATGAAAATATACGATGAAACTTACGATGTTTCTGGCATCCATCTACATTTTCTGGCCAATCGCAAGAGTGAGTTTTTTCGTTGTAGAGAAGACCTCCAATGCAAAACTGTTCAACTACTGTTCCATTCCAGCACGTCCAATACCTTGTACAAGATGTTTCGTGTCCAAAAATTCCGTACAGCCATCCACAATGTTCATTGCCAATGGGTGGATCTAAACAATAATTCAAGAAAATACACATTATATGAAGAAATTTTTGTTAAATACCTCAAGCTCTTTGTATGTATGAAACAGAAAGTCACTAGATCAGGGCACGTTGTAAATTAATATTAATTGACATCAACGAGACTTGAATTATCATGTCTTGAGCATTATATCCGACTACGGTGTTGTGATAAAGTATGGAACCAAGTATAGTATATTACTAAAGTATAAGTGTATATTAAGGTCTTTAAAACACGCGCGATTTTTCGAAATAGAGCAAGTGTTTTAAAGACCAGTTATCCACGAATACTTTACAATATTTTTTTTATTGGTGCACTTTGAAATTATATGTCTATAACTACTACAACAAGAAATGGAAATCATAGATGGAAATAAGAACTAAATGTCAAATGGTTGAATTCGTGATGTATACCTTGCGTTGTCATGGAAATGAGAAAAGCATAAACTAATTTGTATTTGATGGAAGTTCAACCTTATTGAGTTCTGTGAATGTCAATAGTATTAATTTAAATACCATTTCCTAAGATTTGAAAAATGGAAATATTAATATTTCAAACAATACCAACGGCACTTTCCATTTTAATTTATAAATTTGACATTGTTAAATATTGTTCGAATTTACAAACTACTCCTGTCAGATCAATAATAAAAAAATTGACATTTAGACATGATTTAGACCATAGATTTAGACTTCGTTTCTCGAGTTGTTGATGTTGCCACGGTAACTTTAAAACACGCGCGTTTTATAAAGTTCGATTTAAACACGCTGAGGCGTGCTTTGAATAGGTAAAATGGTTCACCAATAAAAAAAATATCTGTTAAGCGAAAATAACGGTATTTATGAAAATTTGCAGGTTAGTGCAATGTGGAACAAAATGCATCTGATGTACATTTTGTTGTTGATAATATATTTCCGGTTAAACCCTAAATGACATCAACTTCTTTAATTTAAATGGGACACCCTATATATTTTTACCGATTTTGAAAGAGCTTGTTATTTTGAATTCACACATACTGAGTTTAGTCTAAAAATATTTGTTAAAACGAGGAATTAGTTTTACAGTAGGTGTAAATTTCATTATTTTAGAATAATGAGAAACCAAATTACTTCAAATTTTCAAAATTCTCGCCGTTTACTTGCTGAGTATATGCCATCCTATTGACAAATTCATCAGTCACTCTTTCCAAGAATTCTGTATTAGTTCACATTCATCAATAATTCTTAGTCTCAATTCCTGTAAGTTTGTTGTTCGTCTAACGTAGACACGTGATTTTAGATAACCCCAAAGAAAAAAATCTAACGGGCTAAGATCCGGAGAACGAGCAGGCCACTCTAAATCCTCTACGTCCAAGCCATCGATTTGGAAAATTCGCATCCAGAAAATCCCTAGCCCGTCTATCATAGTGGGGAGGTGCTTTATCTTGATGTAACCAAACATTTTGTGGTAATTGCCCATTCGGTTGAGGTGCAGGAGTAATTTCGTTATCCAGTAGATCCAAATACTTGTCACCATTCAAAAAATGGGCCTATAAGCCTATTTTCGAAAATTCCCATCCAAACACTCAAATTCTGTGGATGGTGGGTATGTGCTTCAACGAGGATTCTTTTTGACCAATACCTTGAGTTATGGCAATTAACTGTTCAATTTGAACAAAACGTTGCCTCATCGGAAAAAAATATGTTAGAAGCAAAAGTTTCGTCGACATTACAGAGGTCCATTAGCCGTTCGCAAAATTCCAGCTGTCGGTCGAAATCATCGTCTGACAATTCTTGATGAATCAACTGTACCTTATACAGATGATACTTTTCACTTTTTAATATCTTTCCTACAGAACATTGACTGATACCATGGTTTAGTGCCTGATTTGTGGTGGAAGTTTCAGGTGATTCTTTTCTTCTAAATCGATTGCAATATTTTATTCAACAGTTTCGTTCGTTGCATTCCACGGTCTTCCAGGTTTTAACAAATTTTTTACCATCCCAGTTGTATTAGGTAAAACGTTGCAATGTTTTAGTTACTGTTAAGCGTGATATAGGATTTCCCTCCGGATGCAAATTATTAAAAATATGACACACTTCTTCATGAGTTCTAACACGATCACCATAACCGATCATCATTAAAATTTCAATACGCTCTTTTTCACTCAATTGAACCATTCTAAATTGTGAAATTTATTTCCGTCAATTAGAATTGACACTTGGAGAACAAAAAGCGTACTAAACAGTATAGGTACTCGTTTATTTATTACTATTATTACTATGCATACAAACAACATCAGTTAGTTTATCTATATAGTTTTTTGCTTTAATGCAAAAAACTCAAAGGAGGTTGATTAAAGTGCTATACTCCTTGTTTTTACAAATTTTTTTACACTAAACTTGGTATGTATAAATTAAAAATAACAAGCTCTTTCAAAATCTGTGGAAATATATAGGGTGTCCCATTTGAATTAAAGAAGTTGGTGGCATTTCCGGTTAAACCGGAAGTATATTATTAACAAAAAAATGTACATCAGATGCATTTTGTTCCATTGCACTCACCTGCAAATTTTCATAAATATCGTTCTTTTCGTTTAAAAGATATTGGTTCCATACTTTATCCCAGCCCTGTATATGTTGATATAATTTGCTAATTAGTATCGTTTGCAGCAATCAGAGAAAACAAAATATTGCAGCTGCAAGACTGTCGCAAAACATAAATATGGTAAAAAGAATTTCCGATGACGAGCCAACGCTGTTTAAGAGAAAACATAGATCTTTTGAATATTTTAAATAGGTAAGTCAGATGCCGAACTAACTGCAAATGCAGTGGGATATCACCAGAAACTGTATCCATAATAATAAAAAATCCAGACTTTCAATGATCTTGCGTGCAGGAGAAAAGGCGGAAGGTTTTTTTGAAGATGTGGGTATAGTTTTCAAATGTCACCGAATTATCGGCAACTACCATGATGATATCAGCTGAGAAATATGGTTCAAAACCTTGAGGAGACCAGTTTAATATTCATGGATAAAGCCAGTTACCATACACCATTGGTAGAAACAATTCCATGTTCTAGTTGGTCCGAAGCAAAATTACTAAATAAGGCCAAGTCTGAAAATATCAATATCCAAGGAAGACTTTTTTTTTGTTTGCTTATGACCAGGTAGATACTCCATTAGCCGAATATGTTTTAGTTAATTTATTTTTTTTTTATTAAAGAAGAGTAAGTATGGAAGGAAAACTTATAAGGTACCAATCATAAAAAATTATAAAAACTTAACTGCAAAAAGGGAAACGTACATAAACTCTCATGGTAATCAATGAGTCACAAATTTTCACGTTTACCCCTATGTCATTGTCAGTACAGCGGCTTTGAAATTGTTGGAAAAATATTAAAACTAATGGTTGATATCGATCCTCTCATGATCAGCGATGGTAGCAGTCCATCATGAGAATATTTTTTTTGTAACAGATAATTCTGTACATTCCACAAATTCTAGGTGGAAAATATTCTCTTTTCAAATGATCATTTACATTGGGCAATTTAAATCAAAGGTTTTTGTGACGGAGTTCAATTATGATTCATCCTTGAGTATCTGAAATATTTCAAGCCCTGAATTACATGTTTTGTATGTGTACCATTAGAAGCCTACTCTTGTCGCTTTTGCTCACATCCAGAGCTTTGATGAGCCAAATGGTAAACACTCTCAATTGCTATACAGGGTGTCCCAAGATTTTTTTTACAGGCTGTAACTCAGTAATTAACGAATATATGTTTATTTAAAAATTGGGTTATCTTTTTGGGACCTACAATAATTTCAATCGAGGTATACAAGGTATCTGTGACATCATCATAAAAGCAGGGACGTCATCGCATTGAAAAAAAATTCAATAGGAGGGGGTTCACACTTAGCTCAAATGAAAGAGCTTTTTATTTCAAATTCAATACAGTGAGGGTACTCAAGTGGATAATGACATCAAATTTTCAGTTTAATGTTTATTTGCAACAATAACCAGAACATTTCGACTTTACAGTGATTTTATAAAAGATGTTCAAAATGGCCTCCGTCTGCAACCACACAAGCATCGAACAATCTAAGTTCACCTGTACATGCCGCATGTATCATCTCATGTGGAAGGTTGTTGTAAATAAACGGTATAATTATCCACTTGAGTACCCTCACTGTGATACACTGTTGAATTTTAAATAAAAAACTTTTTCAGCTAAGCTAAGTTTGATCCCCTTCCATTGAATTTGATTCATTGCGATGACGTTCCTGCTTCTATGATGTTATCACAGATACCCTGTATACCTCGGATGATATTACTGTAGGTCCCGAAAATATTACCTCGATTTTCAATAAACCTATTCGTAAATTCCTGAGTTACAACCTGAAAAAAAAATCTCGGGACACCCTGTATAGTGTAAACATAGTATTCGATCCTCCAAAGACATGAATTTAACAACTATTGACAGTTTGCAATCGAAATAATAAAACACATACTATTACTCCGACTATAAAAACTTTCACACAGTATGATGTGAACTGGGACCTACAAATATTCAAATTCATCAATTAAAAATCAAATTGATTGAAATTTAACGAATATTATTGTTTGTTGTCAAGAAGTAGTACATTGAATACGCGTGAAGTAATTGATTCTTACTGGCTTGTTGTTTTCCTTCGCAGTAATTCGATCTCCAAGGATAATCGCATCCTTCTGTCACTCCTTTGTTTTTACCAGCGAACACTAGACCATTTGGACAGTCATATAATTCGGGTTGTCCGTTGACGCACTCCCAGTATCTGTCGCAATACGTTATATCTCCTATTACTCGAGACTTCACTTTACAAGGATCTTCTTGGACTCCATTTTGAGCTTGTACGAAGCCTGGAAAAGAAAAAAACAATCAGTACAAAAATGGATTTGTATTTCCTAAAATCATACTTAGGACGTGAAATTTAAGACCCATTCATTGTTTCTGTTATTGGCTACTGGTTAGAGCTTGCTGCTTTCCAGTATAAACGGTAGTATTAGGTTACTGAACGAATAGAATTCGGATTTGTCGGTTTATTCAAATTTATATACGCCCATTAGTTCTAAATCAAATTAATGAACGTTTTCTACCACATTTATCAATACAGTGTATGTCCACCTAAACTCGCACATATAATTTATAATACATTGAATTTTATGCGCTTTTTCTTCGGACGCACTGTAAAGTAGCAAATGAAAATCAAGTATTTGTTTCCTATGTCGATGCTGGTAGTGCAATATAGAAAGTATAGAGAAAGTAGTATCACTTCCTTCATTTTAAGAATAATGTGGACTGAGAGATCTAATAAGATATGCGCGGTTTAAAAAAATTGACCTTTAACTTTGACATACCAAGTTACATAACAAAGCTTCATTGGTGTACATAACACAAATTTGAATTATTTTTTTCACATAAAACTTTGTTATCTGAAAGGTGAGAGGTATTTGCGTTTGCTGTTCATAACATCGTAAAAACAGATCAGTAGCGTAGCATGACATCAGTGGATCTTGGTCCAGGGTATTTTAGGTCTTTCTGTAAATTTATTGGAAATTTTAATCAAGCAATAACAAAAAAGCAGATCAGCGGGACCGTGAATATCTGTGATATAAGTGTGTGCTCTTCAAGCATCAAAATATATGGACCAAATTAAAGTAGATATGTAAAAGATGTTGCTAAGGCCTTATTATCAACGTTGAAATAAAGTAATCAGCGACCTATTTAGGTTCGTGAGAAACTGCCTTTATCAGATTGTACATAAGTTGGCTAGTTTCTATAAGAGTTTTAAGAAAATGATGAAAATTTAAAAGTAAGAATTATCCAGAATAAAAAATGACCACGTTGTTACGAATGTTACTTCAAGTTAAGTTTTGAAGACGATGAATAAAAGATTGTTGAAATAAAAAGTGTCAGTAATTAATAAAACTAAAACACAACAATCGAATATTCAATCGTATACATAATACATAATCAACGTAATGCGCTATTTACTTTTTTGGTAAATCAGTTTGACGTTAGGTGGTTTTAACACAATAATAAATTTCAGAGCAATTTAGGAAATAGAAATGAGTCCAATCCATACATTTGAGGACAATTCACTGCATTTTTCAATGAGCAAAAGAACAATATAGAGAATCAAGCTATAGTTGAGTATCTAGCAAATATACTTTAAGGTGTGGCGTACAATATGCGAAAGCACAGCTGGAACTGTTTGGAAACTACCTCAAGAATTTATGAAAAAGTACTACAATCAATACATACAAAGAATTATGAAATCAAACAATTTTATTTTGTTAAATCTACACTATCATTATGTTTAAACTTAAAGTGACGCGTTTCGCTAACACAGTAGCTTTTGCAGTAGCTTGCTTCACTGGTACTACGAGACGAGACAATTAGATAACTTCATTACTCACATTAACTCAATACATAAAAATATCAAATTTACAGTAGAAATTGAACAAAATAAGTCCATAAACTTTCTAGATCTTACAATTTCAAATATGAATAATAGACATGACTTTTCCATATTTCACAAACCATCACATACAGACATTACAATTCATAATAGTTCAGTCCACCCAATAAGTCATAAATTAGCAGCTTTCAATAGTATGATACATAGACTTTTAACAGTTCCATTGAATATTGACAATTACAATAAAGAACTAAATATAATAAAACAAATAGCGGTTAATAATAATTACGATCCAAATTTAATTGACATCATAAATAAAAAGTTACGAAAACATACTCTAGAACAACTATTTCCTTCTGATAAAAACAAAAATAACCAATTTAAAAAAGTTTAACTTAATTTGGAATACCATCCTTAAAAATAAAATCATTTTTAGAAACTTTAGACTTGAATATTTGCTTCAAAACTGACAACAATTTATCCAAATTTATTAAAAACAACAAATCCAAATCTTCAAAACTAAATAAATCAGGAGTTTATAAATTAAAATGTGGTAATGACGACTTTGATAAAATTTATATAGGTAGAACTTTTAGGAATTTTAAAACTAGAATTTCAGAACACAAACGTAGTTATGACAACCAAAAATTAGATTCCAACTATTCAAATCATTTATTAGCAAACACACTCTTCCGATTCAAATTTTGCATATAGAACCTAAATCCTTCAATTTAAATCTTTTAGAAGCCCTAGAGATAAATAAGAACAAATATTCAGATAATCTTCTTAACGACCAACTTGATATTAACAATTCTCCATTATTAAACCTTTTTACCTAGAAAGATTCCTGTAGGATGGTTGTGAATGAGTTTCCAGGTAAACTTGTTAAACATTTTAGTTAATCCCATATTTAGACAAATTCATTCCATTTCCTTGTATATTGATTATAATTTTATTGTTAAATATCCGTATAATTTAGTATTAAGGCACTGTATAAATTGAAAATTTCTCATTATACCTCCATTCGTTTGAAAAAGCTACTGTGTTAGCGAAACGCGTCACAACTTTAAGTTTAAATATAATGTAGATTTAACAAAATAAAATTGTTTGATTTCATAATTTACTATGGATCTACATCAAGTAAAAGCCTCATCTATTCAACATACAAAGAAAATAGATCCGTTTGAGTAAATAGTATACAAAAAGAAGGGAAGCGGAAAATTATGAAGGAAAACATCCTCAATTCATTGTAGAATCTCCAAAAGCTGGCAAGAGATAACACAGTGTGTCTGGTATGTGTGCTGGACAATGGTTGGATGGCAGGTTAACTAAGAGAGAATATAAGTCCGGAACCGTACTATGGAGTCTCAAGGGATGGCATAAGACGGAAAACCTAGAACTGGCTCGATGAAGAACACCAATTAGAATGAAGGTTGACAGAAGATCCCCTTTATACAAAGAGTTGACTGAACAATTTAGACAAGGAACTCTCAGCCAGGCTATTGAAACTGGATGAGAGACATTTGAACGGCTACTCAGGTAAAGAGCTACTCAAGCGTGGATTTTTGGCTAATAGAGACTCAAGAAGTAGGGCTTACCAGTTCTCGGGTAATCCTACTTATATTTACGTTACGTTAAGCAAAGCAAAGATATGTGGGCGCCACCTTGAATCCTATTAGTTATAAGTTACCCCACATCAGCTAATTCCAGTCAATAAAACAACAAGTTTGGAAGGTGATGAATATGAACAACGTTATTAAATTTACAATGATATTTATTACAAAATAAGTGTATAAAAAAAGTAGGAAACAGCTGTTACATTTAAAAGGGGATAAGTTCTTGTTGGAAACAATCTATCATATACAAATTTCTTTTAACGACGGTACTTTCCTGTCTGTTGTTGTCTGTTGTTCAGGTCCGGCCGGCCATGTCGTGCCCAAAGGTCAGGAGCAAGTTTTTATCGTATTTATCCTCGAATAAAGTTATCCACGAGTAAAGTGCATTCACATGAATGCACTTAGGAAAAATTTGAGGGTTGCAGCGTACAAAAACTGGTACAAAAATATTTCAGAAGGTCAGAATACCATTTCTACGTAGGCTCAGAAAGCAGTGAATCATGCACACTCAAATTTTGAAACAAGGACATTAAGAAATCATTCCTCAAGAGCTCTTGCTGCTAAGGAGTAGTGTTGGTGAGAAACGGTTAATAAAAATAATTGGTGATGCGTCTACTAGTTCAATTAAGCCGTACTTACAACTCGATGAAAAACATGGTGAAAAGATAATGTAGAATATGAGCAGAACAACCAAAAGGCGTATGAAGAAACTGTACCGCTACCACTGCCGCTGCTAATACCAACAAGAGTTTAGTCGATTCCCGAGGAAGTTCAAATACAATTCTGCATAACTTTGTTTTTGATTTACATATTGTTATGTTTTTCTTGTTTATTCAAACAGTTTTTACCGTGGGATAAAATTATACACTCACTATGGCTAATTACTATTGATTTATTAAAGAAACACTTACACACTATGATAAACTTAATTTATATACACACTACTTAATGTCTATTAATTTATCTACACTCGGTATGATAATTGTCCTAATTTATATCCAACACTATTTATATTAACTTTCTGTTCACTCACTGTATACTGAAACTGCTTACCGATTCACTCGAAACCCGCGTATTTATAGTACTTTGCAGCTCAAGAACATTCTTGACTATACCACCTCTGCGTATACTTTATAATTCGAGAACATTCGCGATAAACCATTGTACGCCCTGTACTCTTAGAGAACAGTCTGAACATTACCTGCGGAAGAACCTTTCTAGAAAGGTCGCATTCATAGTTTGCGACAGGACCGGCTTCGGAATCAGTGAGTTCGTAACAATATTTTATCTAATTCCGCTATCAAATGTGACACTTCAAGTAACTCCTTGACTTTAGGTAACGTCACATTTTTCATAACCTTCAGTTATGAAAAGTAGTTATGTAAAAACTTTACGTAACTGTTTAAGTTTCAACATAGAGATGCTACATAAATTTCAAAGAATAATTCATTAATTAGGTAGGTACTGTCAAAACTGACAATTATTTCATTATTTAAACTGACAATTACCCCATCATTTTAATTCAATAGTATTTTAAGATTTATAAACATTGAAAAAAACATTACTAAGGACACAGTTATTTAAAGTAAGTCAATTTTCTGGGTGAATACTTCATAGTAATATAATAATATTATCATTGTATAGTGTAACTATTGTTAATGTGATGACCCATATTTTTAATCCCTTTGAAGGAAAAACCCGCCCAATGGCGTTCTTAAATTTGCTTTATAAATTCGAATATTGTGAAATAATGCTTTTCAAATGTAATTTAAATCAATATAGTGGATCAAAATTAACCTACATAAAATTTGTAATACAATTCAAGGACATCACATTAACATTAGTTACACTATAATTGAAGATTTTATTAAATATTATAAAAGCGCGGAATTAGATAAAACGTTGTACGTAAACACGTTATTAACGCGTAATTTGCAAAACTCGCTAGCGCTCGTTTTGGCAAATATTACGCTTGTTGAACAAAATTTTGTAAATGTGATATTGCTGAAAATCATGTAAGTATTCAAGTTTGTTGTCCAAAAGAAATATCTTTCTTGCATCTTAATTATTATACTAGAGCAACCAACCTTTATGCATGATTTTCAGGAATTACATATGCTCTTAATATGGCACCACTATTGATAATTCACTTTGAAATATTGAATTGTCCAAAACAACTGTTTAACATCGAAATATCATGAAAGTTTTCACCCTTAAAATGCCAAATTTCATTGAAAAAAAATGAAAATTCATGTATTCTGTTTTCTTTCCTTATTGACTACTGGAACTGAGCCCATTCCCTAAATCCCTGTAAGTCTATCATTATGATAAGTATTGGGTATCCCATTTGTATTTCGAGAAAGTTAGGTATTCTGTATCTGTAGAGTGGGGAGGGTGAGTGTGTAGGCTCACAGCACTTAGGCCACATTTGACCCATTGTACATCCTCCCGAGGAGTTGTCCTCCTAGGTCATTGTCCATCCTGTCCTTCTCAGGAAGGTGGACAGATCACTAGGAGACATCTCCTTTATATCGGCAGGTGTAGGCCAAGACTCACCGAACACACACTCTCTTATTGACGATAACTCCGGACACTCGCATAAGACATGCCTGACAGTTTCATCTTCCTGTTCACACATCCTGCATAGAGGTGTGTCCACTAGCCCCATAGTATGGAGGTGTTTCCTTAGTTGACAGTGACCAGTCAGAAATCCTACTGTTAAACGTAGGTTTTTCCTGGTCATCGCCAAATATTTCTTCAGCGCCTGCTTTCCAGGGTCGCCCAGGGTGATCCTGGCAAGACTGCATCCTTTGATTCCATCCCATCTCTTAAGGGATTGAGCATGGGTGTAACGTTTGGCTAGTTCCGCAATTGTCGAAGTCGTTAGGCCGTAGGTGTCACTGGGTCCTAGAATTTTTAGTCCAGCGGCGTCCCTGGCTAAAGAATCAGCAGTGCGATTTCCTTTACTCCTGTCGTGCCCTTTAACCCACCTCAGGATAATATTGTTATCTGCCGAGGCGTCAGCTAAATCTTGGTGGCACTCTAGTACTAGCCTCGATATAACACGTTGTCTGTTCAAGGCTAATAGGGCTTGTCTACTATCAGTGCAGATTGTTATGTTTTTTCCAGAAATTCCTCTTCTGGTTAGTTCTTTTGTGGCAATTGAGATACCAGCCAGTTCTGTTTGAACCACGCTGGTATTGTTTCCCATTCCCCACTTAATCTTGAGGCTCAGTGCTCTCGAGTAAACTCCACATCCTGAGCCTTCTTTCATTTTTGAACCATCTGTATAAATGCGTATTGCATTTGCAGCATCTGGCTCTGTGTTCTGTTTTATTTGAATTTTGTAGGGTTTGTTAAACAGAAACCTGGGTTCAATTGCATCGTTGGCTGCCTGCAGCAGAGGTAGCGCAGTGAGTGCTTCCTGCCATAGGCTCAACCTCAATTGGCCCACTCCTACTTCGGGGCTTACACCAGCCGTGCGCAATCGTACCATGGCCATTAACGCAACCTCCTTGACGTGCAGGTCCAGAGGGGTCAGACCAGTAATTAGTTCCATTGCTGCGGTTGGTGTTGTTCTCATGGCTCCTGTGATGTTCAGACAAGCCATTCGCTGTATTTGATATACTTTTTGGATGGCCGTTGCTTGTAGAGGTTAGGTATTATGGAAGAAGAGTCCAGGAGAGAAATATTATTTGGATAAAGCGCGGTTTCATATCCATACAATTCGAAAAAACTTATCCAATATTCAGTAGTTGAGTATAGTGGTTTTATTTAAAATGCCTGACAATATACAGGGTGGTCCTTAAGTAATTGTACATAGGAGTACAGTACAATCTTCACTCCAAAATATAGCCTTAATGAAATGTTGATATTAAGAGGGATACAGGGTGTTGAACATGAAATTTTAATTTTCGTTTTTAACGCTTTTTGACGTATATGAACAAAAATTTGAGGTTAGGTTTCGTGATATGGGAATTCATAGTTTTCTACCTGTTTAAATGTATTTTGTAGAGGGCGCCTCATAGGCCACGTATGAGGCATAAATGTACGCAAATTTTTTTTGCCTTTTACATTAGCGCTACTTTTGTAAAAAATAATCAAAGCCACATCATTACAACAAGAAAAAAGGAAATATCTGTTAGTATTCACAAATCTTAATGGTTTTAGAACGTAATTTCTTTAAATAATAATCATGTAGTTCATCACTAAAATGTGATTATCTCCAAAACCGTTAAGATTTGGGGATACTATCAAATATACTTTTTTGTTGTTGTAATTATGTGGCTTTAATTATTTTTTACAAAAGTAGCGCTAATGTGAACGGCAAAAAAGTTTTGCGTACATTTATGCCGCATACGTGGTGCCCTCTACAAAATACATCGAAATAGGTACAAAACTATGATTTCTTTTATCCAAGAATCCCCAACCTATTTTTGTTCATATACGTCAAAAAGCGTTAAAGTTATTGTAAAAAACTAAAATTAAAATTTCATGTTCAACACCCTGTATCTCTCTCAATATCAACATTTCATTAAGGCTAGTTGATTTAAATTGCAATCTTTTGGAGTGAAGATTGTACTGTAATTCTATGTATAATTACATAAGGACCACCCTGTATAAGTGCCAAACGAATAAAATAACTGAAAATATAATTTCACCTTCTCCTCAAGGTGATAATGTTATAGAAAGTAGCATTAGTATTATTCATGTATTTAAACACATCTCGCGATGATATAACATAATTTTTATTATTATTATACAGTTTGCAGAGTGATTAGACATACAAGAATTATGTAAGACCCAGCCCACATCACCAGAGAGTTCAAGGAATGTTTTTTAATAAATTGCGTTGATTCATTTTTGTGTGGTACTGAAAATAGTATAATTAGTATATCCGCCTTTTACAAGAGGAACTTCATATGAAGGAGACAATAAAATGGTCATTATTGAAGAGAAAATGAAAATTGATCAACAAATCTTTGGTACCGGGAGAAAAAATCTTGCACATTGAACTGTGGTTTATGGATGGTATATTTTGGATATAATAACATTTACGTATACTGTGATGACAGACCTGAGAGATCTATTATGCACCCTTTCCTCTACTTATCTCCCGAGGAGTCTCAGAAACTAGTAAGTCCTCTAGAGACACTTTCCCAAAAAATTTCAGAATATCCGTTAGGTTCAGTTTAGATGTGTCCCTTTTTCATCCAGTAGTCTCCTACTTGTTGTGCCTTAGGATTCTTTATAGCTATGCATTCCGCAAGTTTATGTACATTTTTATATTTCACAGAATCTACATTATTCTTGCTCTACTAGCTCAAGATTTTAAAGGTGCCCATTCACGAGACAGTGTCCTGCAAGGGCCCATGTCAAAACTCTTATAGTAAAAGTTTTACTCTGTCCTAGGTATTAATTTGTGGTCACCTGTAGTTCCCCTATAAGTACCTATGTCTTCAATTGTCAGCCCTTCTAGATCTTTCCAATAGTCAGATATTCTCTCATTTTTGGCGTTGTCCACATTGGTTCAGATATCGCATAGGGCTCCAGCCCCCAAAAAGCTGTTTCAACCCCTTTTTCTGCTAGTTCATCTGCTTTTCCATTTTATTCCATTCCAGGAAGATGTAAGTGATAATGTTATTCTCGCATAGTTCATGGAATTTTCTTATGCATTCCCATACAATTTTAGAACTAATTACGGAAAAAATAGTGCTTCAATGGCTGCTGACTATATAACATGATCATAATCCTTTTCATTCTCCCCCCTACGAAAATATATTATCTTATTTCAAATAGGCGAAAGCGAAAGTAGGTCATCTAGGTTATCGGTTGCTAAGTATGAAAAACTCTCGTGCCTTGGACCAGGGTGGGGGATCTCTGAGGGCGCGAGGGTGCTGCCACATAGGGAGTCCCGTAAGTACTGAAATTTCTAATTTAGTGAGAACTGTAACGCCGTTAGAGGTAGTTGCAGATTCTTCCACATATATCAGCGCTGACATCCTAACGTGTTATCTATGATCCTAACCTGCCTGACACTTGCACATCAAATTCAAAATTCCGAGGGTCGCGAAGTCGACCAAAACCGTTTTTATTGTTTATAGTGGGATTTTTATTGTAAGAGACAAAGTCTAGAATAAGTATTGTGAAAGACTGTAATGTGAGGTGCACCCGGTAAGCTTTATCTTAAAAAAAACATGTTACAATAAATAAAAAGTGACAGGAGTAGTTATTCTTCCACACAGCTTTGAACTTCCCAACATTGTTGTTGAATTCCTAACATTAATTTTTCTTCATGTTTGTCATTGAAATATGTAAAAATAAAAAAATAAAACATATAAACTTGATGATTATTGCTTCATTTTTCTCACTTCAGGCATTATATGGTCCATTTTTTGACATTTCATTTAATTTTACTTGACTATTTGATTGTTATTATTGTAATATCAATCTAATATTGAGTAACTTCAAATGAAATATCAAAGAATGGACCATAAATGTCATTTTGCAATAAAAGTAATATTACAGTCATTTTGAATATGCCGCCAAAAATTACAGTAATCATCTTTTTCGGCTGTTAGCGCCACGTGTCAGTTTCCCATCTATAAGTATTTTTTATTTATGCCCTGGACAACGAGAAAATAAAATGTCAGTTATTGTGTGTACACCATTTGATGAAATTTTTATAGGCTTGATTGTAACAGTCTTTAGGTTTTTCCGGTAACAAACTTCTGCACGTAATAATTGCTGCTTCTTCAATGGAATCCATTTTCAACTAGATTCTAGACAAGTATTAAACTTAGAAGATGTAGACTTTATAGAAAAATAATTATTTGACAACTGTCAAAATATCAGTTAGTGACACGAATGTTACCAAAGTCAAAGTATGTAACGTTAACCCACGCATTCTACCCATTTTATTGCAGTCTATAGAGAATTTTTTGCATCTTTATATTGTGTGTTTTAATAATAAAATCGGGGAAGAATGAAAAGTTTTATACATTACACGTTGCAAAAGCCCTTTTAGGTGCTCGGACCTAAAAGTAAGCTTTCGCAGTTTGTAATGTAAATAAATTGTTGAAACCACGCATTCAACAAATTTTCGTTTTGTAATATTCAGAAATTTTAATTCCTTGTTGCCATTCGAAATTCCCATCGGCGCGCCACTGAAACCCTAAGTCATTGAAGACAGTTTTCGAAAGTAAGGGCTGGCGTGTGCAACGCACTTTTCGCGTAAAAAAAGGGAGTCTCGAGACATAACGTGTCGAATGTGTTAAGTTGTTTCCTTCCCGGTATAAACCGACATTTCCGACCAAATTGGTCAAATCCATTCTCAATATCAATTCCTGCATTTTCCTTCATAATAAGTGAATTTTCCATAAAAATAAAGTTTAACAATTAGCGATAAAAAACCTAAATTCAAATTAAATCTCATAGTGAATAGTGCTTTGAAGAAAACAAAGGAAAGAGTAAGATTGTTCCTATTACTTCCTATTGCAAACTGAAAGGCTTTTCTACATTTATTGTTCCATATGTATATACTGATTTTGAACAGTTGTTATTCAATAAAATATTTATAACTTGTTGACGACCCTTATGCCCGGTTGCACCAGCTAAAAAACAGTCCGTTGAATCCGCCGATCAACCGTAAATCGTAGCTTTCGTGTTGCACCACCCAAAAGCTGTCCGTTAATCGATTGATATTACGGATAGAATTAACCGACCGTTTTCGGGCGATAATTGCAAATACGGAAATATTTGGTAATAACCTCGCTATTTTTCTAATGACATTTGTTTGATTTTGTGGAGTTTGAACGGATTCGGCAATATTTTCAATATTATTTATAGGTGGTATCACATTGCGATTGAAACATTACGGAAAATTACACATTACACAAAAGACCGAGATTTGATCCATTCAATTTATTTAACAAAAAACAATTTAAAGCAAGATACTGTTTCTGTAAAGAAACAGTAAACCAGCTATGGTTAATTATTGGAGAATATTCAATACGTTCCGAAAAAATAATGGAGTGACTTCTATGAATCAATTATTAATAACGTTAAGAGGTACTATGCCACAGATTGATTTCAACAAGTGCTCGGTGATCATATTATTAACATACATAAAAGCACAGTAGGGTACTACATAGCTTTATCAAGTGCAATGCCTAGAACAAATGAAGAAATTGGTGTGGTAAAACAGCAGTTTAAAAGTTGCTATATTTCCTGGTGTTGTCTGAGCAATTGACTGCACCCATATAAAGATTTTGTTGATAGAAATCGTAAGGGCTGATTTTCCATCAATGTGCAACTGATTGGTGATATGAAATTGAAGATTCCAGATATAGTAGCAAGCTATCCGGGATTTGATAGGCAACGGAGGGTACATATGCACAAACCACTTAATGACACCACTGGGTAACCCCTAAACACAATCCCAAAATAATTATCAAAATTCACATATTAGTATCTACTAGAAATGATATTGAAATACTGTTCGGAATTTGGGAACGACGCTTTCCTGTTTTATCTGTGATAATGCAAATATAGGTTGAAAATGTATTAAGGGTAATCATTGGCACATCTGTATAACATAATTTAGCAATAGAAAACGATAACATTTTTGAAATTGATGGGATCAACATATTGAAAATAGAATTGAAGTTGAACATCAATATTCTGAATTGGAACGAAATGGGAATGCATTACAAATTCATTTGATTAACACTTTTTTTTGAAATTCGAATGTAACAAATATATTTTGAGCTAACTTCAATTATATATAATACAAATGTAGTATTACATAAATTAATTACAATTGAAGTAAATTTGCAACCATATTTATTTTTAAATTCAATTTCTCTTCTTTTTTCTTTCCATTTTATATTTCATGTGACATTGACAATACGTATAATGTAGGGTTATAGTTCAAATGCTCACTTCACTTCACATTCAACGGTCGGTTCAAATACCAACTGAAAATTTTTCTGGCGCAACTGCTATTTTGAAAAATCGGAGAATCGATTAATCGGTCGATCAACGGTTATTGTATCGACTGTTTTTACGGTCGGTTGGTGCAACCGGGCATTAGTGTATATTATTTTAATGCTGAACCGGCCCTTTGAGAAACCAGTCTGCTAAATCGAAGGAAGAAAGCTACAAAAACTATGGCGTGCCGTTTTGGTATTTAATAACATCGTTTTAAAAGAGGAAAAAAATATCTATCTCTTCTTTCAAACATTTTTATTCCGTAATTATTCTGTTGAAGAATTAAAATTATGTTTTTCATATTAATAATACGGGAATTTCTATTATGAAAAACATAATAGAAATTGCCGATTTAAAATTATGAAAAACATAATAGAAATTCAATTTCCATTATGTATTGAGGTTGCCTATAGTACTCTAATGCAAGTACCTGATATCGGATAGTAAATGGAATCTGTAATTTCTATTATGTTTTTCATAATGGAAATTCGTGTATTATTATTATGAAAAACATAATGGAAATTCAACAATTAAAATTATTGAAAACATAATGGAAATTGAAGAAAAAAAATTATGAAAAACATAATACAAATCCGTTTTGTATTATTTATTCAATAATTTTTATTCTTGAATTTGTATAATGTTTTTCATAATTTTAATTCTTGAACTATTATGCTTTTCATAATTTTAATACTTGAATTTCAATCATGAATAACATAATAGAAATTACCGATTTAAAATTATTGAAAACATAATAGAAATTCAAGAATTAAAATTATTGAAAACATAATAGAAATTCAATTTACATTATGTATTGAGGTTGCCTATTCTGTAGTGATGCATTTACTATACGATTTCAGGTACCTACTTGCATTAAATTAGTATAGGCAACCTCAATATATAATGGAAATTGAATTTCTATTATGTTTTTCCTAATTTTAATTCATGAATTTTTATTATGTATTTCATAATTTTAAATCGGCAATTTATATTATGTTTTTCATAATGGAAATTCCTGTATTATTATTATGAAAAACATAATTTTAATTCATTAACAGAATAATTAGGGAATAAACATTTTTGAGAGAAGAGATATTTTTGTTTTTGTTTTTAAAACGATGTTATTAAATACCAAAACGGCACGCCATAAAAAACAGTGTTGTGGCCAACCACCCGCAACATAAATATTGCCTTTTATTTGAATTGGGTACACTTTTCTTTGGCGTGAACTCTTGCTTTTCCCAAGCACTCAGAGTTTTTGATTGCTTGCCCTTGCCAGTTCCGTCCATTGTTTATGAGCCATTCTTAACCATTAAATGGTATTCTGTGAAAGTCTGGTAAAAGTGTTAGGATCCTATTTTTGTTTGTTACTGTACTTCGTATTGAATTTTTTGGAAAAGTTATACTTTGTCATCCTGTAGCATGTTTGTTCAATAACAAATTGTCTAAACTAAGTAAATGTCCTCAGCAAATACTTGAAGGAAAAGGCTTAAACTTAATAGAAATCTCACATCCATCGCAGACATATACAAAGATCTTGAAAATTATTCGCGGAATTTTACCGTATATTCGTGGAGAAACAAAAGCAGAGAGAAATTAAATACGCCCATTAGATTACGTAAATTTTAACTCTTACTTTCAACTCTGACTCCCACCCGAGTGGAACCAAAATAAAGTTTATTATGTTCGATTCGACTGAGTGAACAAGTCTACCGTGAAATTCATTGTTAAACCACATCACTCTTTTTTGTTTAGACGAATCTTCTTCAGAATGTTATGTAAAAGTAGAAATTGTGAAAGAAGGTTCGTCAACTGGACAATTTTTTATTACCAATCTCTCAAAATAGCCAAGAGTTGATTAAAATATTCACTTGAGGTACAGACAGATGCCAAAATATTTTTATACTCTCTGATAGTCAAGGAGCACTGAAATTCTTAGGTGCCTGGAACTTTTCACCTTGCAAACCATAATAAGATTACACTACAGTGGGTCCCGAGGTATGACGGTACTGTAGGTAATAAAACGATAGATAGAAGAGTCTGAACATGAACGAGCATTTGGGATACCAAAAACTACAGCACGTGGGTGTACATCTCGGCAAATGCAAACAAATCATGAGACATACTGAAGCCACGTGGCGGAGCACGAACAGCGAACTAATAGTCAAAAAACCCTCGGAGTCGCTGACTAATGAAATATTGAACCCTGCAGGTGCCAAAGAAGGAAGGTGCCAGCATAACTTACTGTATCCTAAAGAAGCACATACATTAAATTTGCATATACAGCCTGAGAGGATTTTTCGAAGGAGAAACTACTGAAAATTGTTAAGCCTGATGAAGATAACTAGTATAATAATAATAATACTAATTTTATTGCTTTTAAAACAAAACAGTTTACAGCAAAAAAATTTGAGTAATAGGAAGAAAACAATTATTACCTAGTATACATTACATAAAGGTGAAGAAAGTAAAAAAACAAACAACAAAAGAAAACGAAGGATATTTAACAAAACAAATTGCATCCCATATAAAGCTTAATTATTCGTTAATGATAAATGATCTCAATTTTAATATACTCCAACCGTAACTAGAGATAATTTTAGCACAAAATGTGTTTAAATTATCAAGTACATTAAGGAAGAAATCAACTAACAGTCAGTAATAGTCTCTGCACATAAGCGGTACAACCAAGAGCATTCCTAAAAGGGGTTTTGGGTTATTCCTGATCTTTAGTTTGAGCAAATCTTCTCTTTCTATCCAGAAATCTTCCAGGAGTGGCGTCATGGGATTATGTAGTGCAGTGCAAGTTTGTGAATGGATATTTATTTTTCCTTTCAATGAAATTTGTTTTTCGGCACTGTCCAGGAGTATTTGTTTGATTCAGCCCTACTATATCTTCCCATTGGTCCGAATCGCTGAAAGACTGACTGGGAAAAGAAAGGTTAAAAAAGAAGATGATAACAATATTGCTAAGACATCGTCAGCAGCCAAGGAAATCCTTATAAATCTACTTCTCCTCATATTTTTTTTGTAAGTAGAGGTCCGAATAGAGATGTCTCGATCATTCGTGACGAGAAACTACTAAGAACAGATAGCTTCGTACACAGATGGCTTAAAAACATCCTCAGATTTTGGTAGAGGTCTGATTGGTCACATACTTAGGATAGAAATATCTTCCTGTCTAGGATCCTATGCAACAGTAAATCACACGAACATTCACGCCATCATTTATATGTGGTGATGCTGGAGGAAACCAATATCACACATAAAACAATAATAATTGTCTCAGCAGGCTTAAAATTATCTCTTACAGTCTAATGTCGAAGCTGGTATTAAACTGCAAAAAAACAATTGAAAGATTTAACGAAGTATCTCTGGTCCATTCTATGGATGGCAATCAGATAAGAAGATAAACTCTTTTGCAAGGTAGTGTGCCTAGCTTAAACAGGCAACCTGCATCTGACTCATCATATAGTAAAACTAAAATTAGGTAAAGTGTCCTTTGCAACTGTGGTAAAGTGAGTTCAGTTTCATAACTATTTTTAAATTTGTCTTTATTTAAAGTACTTTTTATCATTATATTTCTTGTTTTTTATTGTGTGGTATCCTTGAAACCAGGGGATTTCTTTTTATTTGGCTCCTAATTTCACCAGATGTGTTGAATGTAACAGTGATATTAGGGATATTCTTCGGTGCAAAGTCTCCTTTGAAAATAATTATGAAACCGTTTCTCAGTTAAGAAGTTGAGTATATTTGGAAGAATACGAATGGAGTCGTAGAGGAGTGCCTTACCACAAATCTAATAGAGATATTGCAGTAGAGATGATTTCAACATTACAGTCATCTTTGCATTTAATGAAACTAATAATTCCACTAACAATCTTGATGGAATAGGTGAGTGAAGGAAACGAACGGGACCCAAAATTAAATAAAGCCAAAAATTGGGTAATGGGATGAGTACAAGAGCACCTCGACAGGTGACAACGGTTATAAAAGCAAAAAAAGATTCTTGTTGATAGCACTGTGGGAAGATAACAAGTACAAAATACAATAAATTATCTCAAAAATGTTCTACTAGATCTAGCTGTATTTTTTTGGTTTCACGCTTCAAATAATACGGAGAAATTATTAGATTTTGGTATACAATAGACGAGACTTCAAAGGATTCTAAGCAGAGTCGAGTCTATACGGAATAACTGTAAGAAATATATTTCTTTGAACCTTCTTCGATAATAGGAAAGTAAGTACATAGATTTTTCTTTTGGAGATATGCGCAATTGATTGATTATTCTTATTTAGTTGTTTCACGCTGAACCAGTGTGTACATTGTTCGCTTAACATAATGTACTCATTCTTTAAAACTGTTTATAGGCTTTCAACTAATTCAAGTCAAAATTATTTCATAGAAAGTAGCTTGAACAACAATGAAATTAAGACTAATTGTCTGTAATTTATTTTCTATTTCAAATAAATAATGATAATTATAGCATTTATTGATGACTTTCTAAAAAAAAATACCTATTTTACATGAATATATCCAAATAATTTTCAGTTGCAAGGCTGTTGTTACAATTTATCCTATTATTTCCAACTTTCTAGATAATATTAGTTCAAGAAAATTCTGTTTATCTCTTTCTTCCATTTGACAACGAGTATTTATAGAAATTAGAGAAAATTTTGGAATTAATTTGGTTCAGGAGATTAAATCTCAATTTTTTCCTATTGATATGATGTAACAGTGGAATATTTCGACATAATAGAAAATAAAGAAGTTTTTGTACAACTGTCATTAAAAGTGACACTTTTAATGATAGCAAACAATGTTAAAAACGATTGTTTACATAGCAGCGTGTTAAAAATACTTTTAACACTAGTGTTAAAAATATTTTTAGCACGCTGCTATGTAAACGTCTGCCATTCACAACAATCTTTTGATTATTTGAATACTAAAATGCATTTTGAATTTATTGTCATTGCAAATTCGCTCGTTTCATTATCAAAATAGGGAAGTTGTACAAAAAACATTGTATGGTATTTGTGTTAAAAGTGATTTTATTTTGTTCGTGAAATTGTTCAATTCGCTCCGCTCATTTCACAAACGTTTTCACTCACAAAATAAAACCTCACTTTTAACACTCATATCATAAATAACTATTTTCTCCAAATGACATCAAAAGCGGCCTTTTAATGACACTTGGCAGGCTTAGAAGTTGTACTTTTTATGCCTAGGCAACCTTCCAAGTAATATTTTAAATCAAACTGGTTATTAAAATTGACAATGACATTAAGAAAACTCAAAATGATGCTGATGATAATAAACTGCTGGTTTTATTGCATTAAAACTACAAACTACAACACGAAATTTTTATTTATTAGATATGATTATGGTGAATTGTGAACAATTATTTAATACAATTGAACTCTGTCCACTTCCCTCGTTTCCAGTAAAATTAACAACTTTAGTATCCACACTCGATACTCCGGAAACGCCAGAAAATATTTTATTGCCGATGTTCGACTTATTGGCTAGCGAGTCCTCAATATAGCCCTCCACGACAGCGGAAGACTTCCATCCTCCATGTTGCTTCAACATTCTGCGAAAGCAGTGCCCGGTATACCTTTTCGCATGGGATAGTCCCAGAAAAGTAGCAATATCTTCTGGCATTTTACCGAATTTGTGAATACCAATGAATTGATGATGTGCTTTACTGTTCGCATACTTATAGAAGACACACCGATTATTTAATTTCGAGGGTCTGGAGGCTGCATATTTTCTGTAAACTCTTAAATATTCCGTTACTACAAAAAATCTTGATCTTTTGGTCTTAGTATTTGGTAGCATAATTAGCAATTTGTCGCCCATATCATTTATATCATCTGTTTTCATTTGCAAAAGCTCATCACATCTACAAGCCCCAGCGGCTGCAACATTAAGTACAACCTAAAATATAAATTGAAAATTAGTTCTTTAATCCATAATAGATCATTTTCAATATATTCCTACCTTCGTACACAAATACAGTTCATCTGGGGCATCTGATAAAAATGTCTCGATTTCTTCTCTTTGAAAAACTCGGGATTTTTTTGCATGGAGACCGTCTGACTGGCGTTTCAAAAAAGCCCGTAACTTCAGGTATTTTGCCAAATCAATGTTATTTTTCATGTTCAGGGTAGCTTTCAACATCGAATAGGTAGACCATAACGTTGAAGGCTTCATTTTCTTTGAAAGATCGGAAAAATAGACAATCAGCACATTTTCAGAGAAAGATCCTATATTTTTCTTCTGTCTATATTCCATGAATCTGCTGTATGTGAGTTCATATACAGTTCTTGATTTTTCCGGTGAAAGGTTAAATTCCACATCTCGCGCCTGGTCTCTTATCTCAGGTGGTGTTAATTGCATCAATTCATCCTCACTTTGCAGTAAATCCATTTCTAACATGACAACTTTCCAAAATTGACAATGACAAAGTAGACAGTAAACAAACATATTTAACAAACGTCATCAGCGCTAAACATAGTAACGCAGGGCCCAGTTACCTTTGATAAAATAATTTAGTTATTTGGATATTGATAATTAAACGCAATTTAAATATGAAAAAGTCGATTTTGCGTGGAATTGGAACAAATTTGAAGAAAAAATTATATGTTTCACAAGGCAGAAAAGCAGATTAAATGCCTTGGCTGGTTTCATAGCCTCGCTACGCTCGGCTATGAAACGCCAGCCGCGGCATTAAATCTTGTGCTTTTATGCCTAGTAAAACAAATAACTTAATTCTCTTGAATTTGTAAGTTATACTTTAAATTTCCACAGTAAATCTCATTTTTGGTTAATACGGTGTTTTTTTCTATTTCCTAGCTCCATATCTCCTTAGTTTTCACATATATTATTCACACATCCTCTCTTTTGTGTAAGTAGGTTATTCTGTGACTGGAGATCAAAGTTTGATGTTTTTTTTTGTATGGTATATGTTTAATGCAATAAGAAACATTATTTGCAACTAATAACCGATAATACTCCACAGCAAAAACCTTTTGCCTCATTTTTTTGTCTCGCCCGCAAGTTTGAATTTTTTTCTTTAAATTGTTTTTCAGATAATTATATGAATTGAAATGTCTTTAATTTATAATTGAAATTATTTCATGACCTAACTGCAATAAATGCATGCACGCGTTATTTGTTTTAGAATAATGATAATCTATTTTTAGATTTTTTCTACGATTACTTTGCAAAGTATGCTATTTCACATCAAAATGTTCGTGGCTAAAGGTTATATTAATATTAATGATTCAATTAAAAGTGAAATATACTTATTCAAATGAAGATTCGGTCAATCTACGTCACATGTTCAGGAAGGATACTCCTACGAATGAAAAATATCATATTCGTAAAAATCAGACCAGACACAGAGGAAGACTGACTTATCAAATAAGAGGTAAAATAGAACACAATGGCTGACTTATCTGTGTATTACGGCCATAATATCCACTACTACAACTGCGAGGGATGTCTTGCAAAATTTGCCTCCACTTAAGATTTTTATAGAAGGCGAAGCCAGACGCACAGACTATTGGAAAGTCAATAACACACGATGTTGATAATGGAGATTAAATATATACTCTCCATGGAGCTGACTATTGAAAGCTCATCGAGGAGCTTAAAGCAGATGACTTATTTTGGGGGGTACCCATACAGGAGTTTTAATGATTTCTATCCTAATCCAAAAATATGTTTTTGTTTTTCAAGCGATAAATGAACGTGCTCCAAATTTAACAAACGACTTTAATCATAACTTTGCCACTCCATATCAATAATAATAATTAAATTGGGACGAAGTTGTCACGAAATCGGCTTAAGGTGGGTTTGAATTATTTGAGATTTGATAAGTTATTATTTGTTCGAATATTGCTATTTATTATTCATATTGGAATCTCCTTATCTCAATATTACTATTACGTACATTACAGATGTAATAAAGCTATCAAATTTTTAATTAAACAGAAGAATTCTTGTTAGCACGTATATTTTTTCAACCTTTATTACAAGATGTTTTGTGTAAGTCAAAGAACAGTATATTACCTACTTTCTTTTTCGATTCATCTTCGTCGTAATCAACTTATATAACTTGCTCATAATTGATAATTATACAAAAAAAATTATTCAATTCGGATGGAGTTTTTTTTAAATAAAATGTTGTTGAACTTTTGTTACAATATACACGGGTTGGTTGAAAGGCTATGAAATGCTTTTTATCACAAAAAAACTAATATTGTTGTAGACCAATGAAATGTTCCATTTGTTATAGTAATTTACCCCAAATATGTAATATAATATAAAAGACGAAAAATCAGAGAAAGTGCTTTGATACAACTAAATGCAGATGAATGTGTAGCTAGTATTTCAGCCGGATGTAGTCAAATTTGGTTACCAATGTTAGAAAGAGAAATTTCCATAATCAATCACCTGCGTTATCAGGATAGCATCATAAGTTTTTATCCAGGTTTTCTTATGATTTATCATTGGAATAGTTGTTAATCGATACACACTTCAATACACAAAATCACCAAACTGAGTTATACATGTTTTGAAAACAAAAATGATCATACACAAAAAAGTAACAACAAACGCGTTTTATTAACAACATTTCCAAAATAAGCTAAAAAAAAGCGCTATCCCAAAAAAAAACCGTTCCTGGAACGTGCACTTCACTGGATTCCATTTCTAGTAGACTATCATATCGTTAGAATGTCACAAAATAAAATATTTTATTTCACATTTTACCAGATGTGTGATCTACTATGAATGGACCTTAATAAAATTTGACAACAAAGTTTTGTAGTCTTAAACTTCAAAATATTATTGATTGTCTAGTTGTCATATTTTTTCGTTGTGTCAGATAGGGACCAAAAATTATTTTATCAATTTTATTGCCAGTTAATCTTGACAACGGTAGCTGGAACGCTACCGAAACGTCGGAATAAAAAATAAAAAACATTATTGTGGTTTGATTCCCAAAAGAATAAGAAAAATGAATAAGTAATGCCACAAGGAACTTACAGAAGATATATATCTGTGAATATTACCCACAATTATTAAAAATCCCATATGAAGCGTTATCTTTCGCCAAAATATTAAAATGAACTCATGCAGTTATTAGACAACATGCTTTCATAAAAAGTTATCGGTCATTTTGATGCACTTGTGCAATTACTATTATTTCAATCTGGCAGCTCATTTTTAGTTTGCAAGTCATTTGAAGTTGACGTGTCAATTTTAACTACTGAACAACTAATTCACGAGATATCCGAAATATGAAGAAATATGCTTGAAGAAAATAAAATTCCCCCAACAAAGTTTTTGCTTTCGGGAGCTGGACCAACAGTATTTTTTATAATTTCCATGTAGACGTGAAAATTGGGATGAAAATGGGTGGTGATATTATTACGCAAGCGCTTCCAAAATCACGAGCTCACAAAAAAATATGTTTTAGCCAATTAAATACGTAAGGAATGAATGAATTTTGCTACTATTTTGACACATAAATAAATAAAATACATCAAAAATTGATGAAAGGTAAAAAAACGTGATTGAATCAATGAGCAAATTATTTTTCTCAAATATCCTTATTATTTTGTTCTCAAATTGCCTAAATGTATACATTTCTTTAAATTCGTGACTTCCAATGTTTGGATGATTGTTATAAACAAATGCATTGTTCATTCGATTATTAAAAATTTTTGAGAGAATTCTAGTCTTTGATAAAATTAATGAATTTCAAAAGAAAAAATTTTCCATTGTTTGAAAACGCACTTGCTAATTAACTTCTTTTGTTGTAGCTAAATGTAAATATTAAGGAACCGATCTATAAGAAAAACATTTGACTTGTCGATGCACATGATTTTTTTTGAGTGAAAAAAATATGGGGCAAATATACATTAGTTTATTGAAAAGTTTTTAATGAACAAATGAAATGTAAATGTAGAATAAATGTAGGTATATAATATATAGTTTATTTGATAAATCATTTTGTCCTTGAAGATAATCAACCTCTAGATTTCCAAAAACGATTTTCTCCCAATCTAATGAACAATGAATTGGCTTATGGTAATCATACAGGGTGGTCTGTAAGTAATGGACCAAAGTGAAATGGAACATTCTTGGCCTAAAAATATTACAATCTGACGCAACTTCTTGTAATAGAATACTGATGATAAGAAAGATACAGAGTGACAAAGTTGAAATGTCAAAAATGTTTTTTCTCAGTAAATTGAAAGATTTTGGATATACAAACATGAAAATTTGAAGATAGGGGTTTTTAGGGCCTGGGAAATCATAATATGTTATACATTTCGATGTATTCTCTAGAGGGCGCCACAAAAGCTATGTTGTTGGTGTAACTGTACGATTAACGTATTTATCGTTAGCAGAATCCCTCTGTTTATTGGATAATATAAAAACTGCATTATTTTGGTGACAAAAGCCCCCTCCCCTCCATAATTTGAATTTCATCTATTAGCACAAAAATAATAATGTTAGTAGGCGCTGATGTCAGCAAATTTATTATCAGCTAAATATAGCAAGAACGTTGATAATTTGCAATAATTTTGCCATAACTTTCCTCAAGCATTCTGCTTTGAGGTAACAAGAGTTGGGCTGTTACCAAGCAATGGACTTCCGAAATCTTTTAGCAATTAAAAAAAATGATCTCAACTGTTTGGTTTTGATTTTGTTAGGATATATCGCAATCTTCAAGCACTGGAATATTTCATTCTAGATCAAATTTTGAAATAATCACCAGCTTTTTAAATTCTTTTTGTATGATAAACCTTCAATAAACAGTATTGTTAAGTTTATGGAAATTATCTTAGTTGAATTATTATTATAATTATTGGTGAATTATTATTATAATTATTGGTGGTAATAAAAAAAGGTTATAGGGTGATTATTATTATTCGAAATTGACCAGTGATGTTTTTTCCCTTTTAAATCAATCACAATTTTTGATACATAATTTATTATTATAAGATTTCCAGATTCATAATACTTTCATAAATAAATATATAAACAATCGGTACTTCGAAATATGATAATAAAAATTGATTAGAAGAAAAGAAACAATGAATTGAAAATAGTGGTAGGTAAAGTTGATTTTAAACTTAGATTCAGTACGTGGAATATAAAAATTATTTGGAGCTCTATTGTGAAAATGTGCGTTGACAGAAAAATTATAATTTTTCACTCAACGGTATGAATTTGATTGCAGAAAACATAAATAAACATAAATTCACCAGAAGGGACGTGAAGGGATAGAATGAAACTATTAGAGAAGCGTTGGACTAGGTGTTTGAGAAATTAGTTAGGAAGCTATACTGAAATATGGAGAAATTTTTAGAATTATACATATTTGTTTAATAATTGCAGTAACCTGTTCTACCGACTCATACTACTGTAGGTGACTTGTAATCGACATTCTTCGAATATGACACAAGCACACCTTCTTACTCATCCATGTATATGCAACAGGAATTTAAAGTGGTATTGAAATACCGTATTTTTCAATTCAATTAGCTATTCATATTGTGTACCAGGATGCGTGGTTAAATTCTTATTATTTGTTGAAATATTTCAGTTATCAATTGTTAATTTTTATGTACCGTTTTACTTCCTTAGGAAGAAATACAGTTCAATTAGAGTGGACAAGAACCGCTACAAATAAATGGTGATATTTAATTATTTCCTAGCGAGAATACTATTAAAATATCTTTTTCTCAATGTACTCAGTTGATTTGGGAAGTTTATCATATCTCTCTCTGCTCTGCTTTTCACACGAGCTTATATGGCTTGGCCCTTCTCGTATTTTTGTTCCTAGTACCTATTTGAAGCTTTTTCTGAGCAGGGTGTTTATAATTTCATGTGATATTTGAACCTCGTACTTTTTTGAGTCGGGGTCTTTTCTTATTTCTTTTGAATTTATTGGTATGTACTATTTGCAATGTGTATATAAATTATCAACAGTAATTACACAAGTGGTGGTAATTTTTTGATAATTTTAACTAGATGCACGAATCTTTGTTGCTATGGAAATCTCACGAGTGGACGAAGTCCACGAGTGTTATTTCCTTATGGCAATAAAGACGAGTGCTAATCTATTTAAAATTATCTAAAAAAATTATTACCACGAATGTAATTCGGCGTGATTATTTTTTAAACTATTTAGCAAAATGTTGAGCAGTCCACCGAAATTGTGAAAATAAGGAGATTACTATTCTAGGAGATTACTATTCGATATTACTGACAACTCTACGGGAAAAAATTAAAGGAGAAAAACGCGGAAAGCTATCCAAAGGTGTTTTGTTTATTCAGGACAACGCTCCTGCACACAAATCTCATGTTGCCATGCAAAGAATTCGTGATTTGGGGTTTGAATTACCAGAACACCCCCCTTATTCACCAGATTTGGCTCCGTCCGACTATCATGTCTTTCCTCAACTGAAAAAAATTTAAAAGGTCGTAAATTTTCTTCCACCAAGGAAGTAATAAAAGCTGTGGAGGTCTGGTTTGCAGAGCGAGAAGAAACATTTTTTTTTGAAAGGTCTAGAGACGTCGCAGGTTCGCTGTAATAAATGTATCCAATTAAGAGAATAAGTTGAGTGACAAAATATTTTGACTTTGAAATTTTGTTTGGTTTTATAGTAGGCTAAGAATTTTTCAATATACATACGTATTTCTGTATAAATATAAATTTAAATATTAAAATAAAGTTTTATTTCAAAAAGTTTTCACGGTCTTTGTGTTCTCATTTAAAATATGAGTAAGGACAAAAGAGAAGGAATTGGAAATATAGTTTTATTGAAACTAACTAAAACTGTATTTTGAGATATCAGTGAAATGAAGTCATGTAACAAATATGAAAGAACTCCATGAATAATGCATCAGTCTTGAATATAAACTTGATAGATACTCTTATCCTGAAAATATTTTTGTTCATTCTCGCTTTTAACAACTCTCAAATATATTTAAATAATACCGATATTTTTCTCAATCTCACTCGAACGTTATGATTTTTTTCCACGATTTTATACACTTCAATGATTTTAATAGTAAAACAATGAAAGTTCATGGTCACTAAATGTTCTACTTTCTCTAATAAGTTCACGACTCTTGAATGATTGATGAATAATTGTTATTATTTGTTCTGATTTTTTTCCATTAATTATCCCCGCTTTTTTTCCTTTCGAAGATTGTATTGTCGTGGTTTGATGATTTAGTGTTTTTTTCTACTTTCTGTTTCAACGGACATTGAACAAAGCGTTTGGTCTATAACGATCGAGATTGATGAGATGTATATCCGATGTTTTTGTATTGGAATAAGAAAAAACCTCGAGGTACATTTTCCTCCTCACTCGCTAGTCGCTAGTAGCCGTGTAAAAGTAGCGACGACCTATTCGCCAAGACACCTACTCATGTATTTGAGCGGGAGTGTTTTCCTACTCGCTACTGAGTAGCTGCTACCCAAATTAGGTCGCTATTCACCCAGTCGCTGGTCGCCAGACCTTTCTGAGAGCAGACAAGCGACTGATTCGTGACGGTTTTTCAGGTAGGACACTGTTTTAAAGGTTATGTTGTATTAATGATTTGATTGAAAATGTATCAATTTTTTTAGATATTTTCTACTTTTAGGCACAGTGGAAGACCCACTTTCAGACTCTAGTGCTAATTGGAGAAGGAAATTTTCATTTTGAGCCTGAGAATGTAGAAGCATTAAAATCGCTCTTTGTTTCGGAATTTTCATTTGATTATTATAGGTGTAGCAGATGGACTACACCTTACCAAAAGCATTCCGACCAATTAGTCTCACATCGTTCTATTTAAAAACAATGGAGAGGTTATGCGAGCGGTATATAGATGAAGAGATGAAGTGCTAGTTCACAACCCACTTCATCCAAATCAGCGTGCATATACTCCGGGAAGGTCCACTGATTCGGCCCTTTACCAAGTGGTTGGCAGAATCGAAAGTTCATTGGACAACAAAGAATCCACTCTGGGTATATTCATAGATATCGAGGAAACGTTTGATAAAACAACCTTTCCAACAATTACCCAGCAACTCAACTCCAGGAATGTACCTCTGGTAGTAGGAGAATGGATACTCAAGATGCTCTCTAGTAGAGCAATAAGTATCAATGTAGAAGACATCACAGTAAGAGGACTGGTCATGAGGGAATGTCCACAAGGAGTCTTATCACCCCTTCTGTGGAACATAGTCCTAGACACCCTGATTAATCACCTCAACAACAATGGATTCTACACAATTGCATACGCAGATGACATAGTTGAATTGCAGACTGGCAAATTTGTGAACACACTGTGCGATAGAACGCAAGATGAGCTTGAATTAATTGAAACATGGTGTAACAAGCACTCACTGTCGACCCATCCCAGAAAGACTGAGATGGTCCTTTTCACCAGAAAAAGAAGTTTATCGGGTTTAAAACCTCCCGAAATCTTCAAAAGCAAACTATACTTTTCGAAAGAGATGAAATACCTTGGTATAACCCTCGACAGGAAACTAACATGGAACTCTCATCTACACAGCAAAGCAAAAAGAGCATATGTGGCTTATGAGCAGTGTCGGATGACAGTGGGACGCACATGGGGTCTGTCACCCCGTGTGGTCACCTGGATCTACACTGCATTAATAAGACCCATGTTAACGTATGGAGCAATTGCATGGGGACCGAAAGTTCTACAAGCAACGGCCATCCAAAAATTATATCAAATACAGCGAATGGCTTGTTTAAACATCACAAGAGCCATGAGAACACCAACCGCAGCAATGGAACTAATTACTGGTCTGACCCCTCTGGACCTGTACGTCAAGGAGGTTGCCTTAATGGCCATGGTACGATTGCGCACGGCTGGTGTGAACCCCGAAGTAGGAGAGGGCCAATTGAGGTTAAGCCTATGGCTATGGCTTACTGCGCTACCTCTGCTGCAGGCAGCCAATGATGCAATTAAACCCAGGTTTTTGTTCAACAAACCCTACAAAATACAAATGAAACAGAACACAGAGCCAGATGCTGCGAATGCAATACGCATATATACAGATGGTTCAAAAATGAAAGAAGGCTCAGGATGTGGAGTTTACTTGAGAGCACTAAGCCTAAAGATTGAGTGAGGAATGGGAAACAATACCAGCGTGGTTCAAACAGAACTGGCTGGTATCTCAATTGCCACAAAAGAACTAACCAGAAGAGGAATTTCTGGCAAAAACATAACAATCTGCATAGTAGACAATCCCTATTAGCCTTGAACACACAACGTGTTATATCGAGGCTAGTACTAGAGTGCCACCAAGATTTACTCGGCAGATAACAATATTATCCTGAGGTTGGTTAAAGGGCACGACAGGAGTGAAGGAAATCGCATTGCCGATACTTTAGCCAGGGAAGCCGCTGGATTGAAAATTCTAGTGACACCTACGGCCTAACGACTTCGACAATTGCGGAACTAGCCAAACGTTACACTCATGCTCAATCCCTTAAGAGATGGGATGGAATCAAAGGATGAAGTCTTGCCATGATCACCCTGGGCGACCCTGGGAAGCTGGCGCCGAAGAAATATTTGACGATGACCAGGAAAAACCTTCGTTTAACAGTAGGATTTTCGACTGGCCGCTGTCAACTAAGGAAACACCTCCATACTATGGGGCTAGTGGACACATTTCTATGCAGGATGTGTGAACAGGAAAATGAAACTGTCAGGCATGTCTTATGCGAGTGTCCGGAGTTATCGTCAATAAGAGAGTGTGTGTTCGGTGAGTCTTGGCCTACACCTGCCGATATAAAGGAGATGTCTCCTAGTGACCTGTCCACCTTCATGAGAAGGACAGGATGGACGATGACCTAGGATGACAACTCCTCGGGAGGATGTACAATGGATCACATGTGGCCTAAGTGCTGTGAGCCTACACTCACCCTCTCTACTCTACAGATACAGATACAGGTGTAGCAGAAAAATATAACAATACAATAATTATTAATATAAAAGCGACTGCTATAAAATGAAATTCGTTGACGAATATTTAACAAGATCCAATCGGATTAAAAGATCTCTTTGCAAAATTCGTCGACGAATATAATCGTTGCTACTTTGGTCGCAGTCGTTAGTGACCTGCGAATGTGTACCTTTAGCAAAAAGTGTGTTGATAGGATGTATATTCATAACTATTTGTTTGCTGCTTCTATACAAAATTATTTCTTTCCAGGACAATAATAACTAAAAGATGGGAAGAGCACTGAGCACTGATGGAAAAAAACATCATAGTACGATTCAAGACACATCAATTCATAAAATTGACGTGAAATATTTCCTTGTTACAAATTAAACCCATTGTATAAATCAATCGAAAGGATTTATATCTGCGTTGCGTAAGTCACTCCATTAATTTCAACTTATACCATCGATACGATGATGCGATTCAAGATCTCGTCGATTTTTTTTGCTGGTAAATGAGATTTCACGAGTAAAAACCGTTCTACGAATAAAATTCTAGTCTTAAGAGTAGGTCAGTGTGTGCTAGGAATGTATTAACAGGAACTAAAAAGTAAGAGGAGTCACGTTAGCCTTGGAATCGGATGTATTATGTAACACGAGAGCTCGAAGATTTTTTTTAACAAGGTAGGTGATATATGTGAGATTACTTTAGATTTGATAAAATTTGCCAGTCATCAAGATGATTGCTACTCTCTAACGAATCGGTTCATTTCGTTGAAATTGATTTAATTTGGTTGTTTTTTAAACATTTACTCGGGCCTTGTATATAAAATTTGACAGATGCTAGACAGACTAAGAACAATAATCATACTATATACTTTTAAATTTACGGCTAAGGTTCTGGTCCCTACGTATCTAATATAAGTTTTTGGCAAAAATTCGATGACATTAAGTTTTTTCATTCCTAGAAATGCGGGAGAGGCTGTTCTTACATTCTAAGATAATATGAATTTGATTTTATAAGGCTACCATGGGACCACCAACCTTAATGGCACGTAATTTCCTTTAAATTTGTATCATTAGTTTATGTCTATTTAGCGGATCTATTGAAATATCCTCATTTTCAGCTGTGTGACTTCTTTTCGTTTTAAAATCACATCATTTAGCTAATTCTTCCTTCTCATTAGTCACTTCCTTCAAAATGTATACCCAATTTCAAACACGCCGTTTTCTTGTCGCAGTGTTCACTCCAAAAAATTTATCCAATTGTTTCAAAAAAATTACGTTTTATGGTTTAGATATTTGAACGAAAAGGTAGGTAGCCTTTTCAGTGAGGTATTAAATAATACATTGCAACCTATACGTTAGAAAAGGATACTTATGAACAAGTTATGGCAAAAATTCTTGAAGATTATGGTTTTAACATGAAAAAAAGAGATGGAACTGATTATACTGAAGTTTTTCACTCAACGACTGAAGCTAGTGTGAAAACACTTTGGAATACAACTGCTCAAATGGTTCAGGAAAAATATTTTCTAGAATTTAACATCAAAATTGATCTATTTAAAGATATAACCTATAAATTTGCTAGATTAGCCAGGGATACAAAACGTAAAAAGCTTCAGGCTGAACCTGAAACCAGAAAAAGATGTTCTAAAGCGTTTACCAAAGAAGAATTAATGGAAATGGTAGAAAGCTATTCTGAAGATAATCCTGATGGGTTACAAAAAAAGTTTTTTCATTTATGTTCGTTCGAATTAGCATGCCGTGGAAATGAAGCTGCTAATTAATTACTTTAAAAAAGAATATGATAATAATGGTAATTTTACTGGCAGGGTACAATATAATCCAATCTTTTCCAAAACGACACAAGGAGGTTCAAAAGCTTTATCTGGCAGTGGCTGGTAAGAAATAATACTAACAACAATTTGTGTCCCGTTCGTTTATTTTTAAAAATTATTGAAAAAAGAGAATCCAATCCTTATCTAACAACAACAAGATTATTTTTAACAGTACATCCAAATTTGGAGAAAGGAATATGTTACAAAAATTCACCATTGGGAATTAATACAATTTCAAAGTGGACGATAATATCGGCAGAATCAATTGGTATAGGCACAAAAAAAATAAAAATAACGTATCATTCACATAGAGCTTCTGCAATATCTGCATTAGCAAAAGAAGGACTTGGTGAACAAGAAGTAATTAAGCTTACAGGACATTCTTCTGCCCATTCTTTGAAACCATATTTACAATTAAATGAAGAACACCATTTCCAACTTATAGAGAACCTTCGAGAAAATAAAAAAAAATAAAAGGAAAAAAAAAGGAATCCTCAGTTTTTAACTTAAATTCATCACAGGTTATGATGCAAAACAATCCCCAAAATAATGCTACAACGTACAATTATAATAATTGGACTTTTTACATAATTAAATAATTTTTTTTCAGATTGTTATTATTTTTTTGGCTTTGTATAATTTAAGCTTGCAATAAATAACACGCTTAAACATATGATTTTTTAGTTTTTCTCTTGTGAAATAGTCATGTCGAATACCACTCAATTAAAAATTTTGTAGGGTGAAATTTTTCTCTTGTCCTATTCAAGTTTGTTGCTTGTAGGTAATTTTGCTCATGACATTTAATCCAAAACCGACAAAATTTCCACTCTCGTGGTGTTATATATAATAATTTTTAAATGGTCTCGTCAATTTTGATTGTGTCTTTAAGTAAATTGTCTATATAACCTTCAGCGACATTGGAAGACTTTCAGCCACTGTGTCCCTTCAAATTCGTTATGAACGAAATGTCAAATTGACGACGACATCCCAACTCTATCTTGAGCACTTTGGATTACTCTTTTGGTTCTATTTGGGGCCACGACATGTGGTTTTCTACTTGTCGGCAAACTTAAACAAGGTATCGTTGTTTTTAAAATAATTTTCAACATATCCACATTTGTTATGGTCAGTGGCAAGAAAATTCTCCGCAGAAACCATGAAACAGTTCATAGTAAGTGAATGTGGTTTGCAAATGAACATTGCAAGGGATTATAGAAGCAAAAAGATTATTATACTCTTAGATAGTCAGGCAGAAATGATATCTTCAGCATGCCTCTAGATTTATCTTGACTGGTTTGAGACTGCCTCCAAAAAATCTCAACTCCTGCAAACCACACTTGAGTGGGTTCTGGGGCACTGCATACACTGGCCATTAACCCAACCAGTATTTGAAATATCAAAAACCACGTGGTTGTACATATCGGTGGATTCAAACAAATCATCAGACGTACTGGAGCCACGTGCCAAAGCTGGAACACAGTAAACTGATGAAAAAACCCTTCCATTCGCTGACTAATAATAAATTGAGCTACACCAGGTGCCACGTGACGGGATTACTCACCGGTCACTGTACTCTAGGGAAACAGTCCACACTCTTAGCATATATAGGGATGAACCTATCTGTCGATTGTGCAGGTAAGAAGAGGAAACAGCCTCACACATTATCTTCGAATGTGGAGAGACTAGAAAGAACGAGGGAGGATTGGTCTCTTCACATAAAGCGTACAACCAAGACCTAAGGGCTCAGGTGCCGAGCTAGTTAATCAATCAATCAAGTGAACGTGGAATCAGTCAGTTGAAAGTAGCAATTAAGGGGCATCTACCAAATTCGACCTTGCACAATTATGTTTGATATATTTTTTTGTTTCCCTACGTCCTCACGTTTAAGTTCACAGAACGAAAATTTTATTAGAAATATGAAAGCTCCGCAACATGTAGGTAGCCAAGCGGTCCAAGCGGATTTTGGTTCACGTACTACTCTATAAGCTTCGTCAGTACTGAACTGGGAGACCGGCGAGCGTAGTATCAACATTGGAATAGCACGCGACTACCGAAGCAGAGAGACAATGTCAGTCATAGAAGGATAGAAAAGCGAGAGATGGATTTTTATCCGATATTTTAGTGGTAGCAACCGAATTTCAATAAGGAATTGGTCATAAGTAATTTGAGGATTCTGAGATTTTTATATAGTATTCATAAAGCTTCAAATTAGACTTCTTATCAATTAGTTTTTCCATTTTATCCATATTTCATTCTTTACAAGGGCTCAAACTTTGCTCATTATGTGTAATTACCTTATGATTCGTATTTTTTTCAACAAAATTTGGTTAGCATTTCAAAGTTTTTATTCGATTCAACATTAATCTACATGATATATTTTTTTTAATTTTCAATACATCCATTACCTCAAGATTATTTGCCAAAAATACTTCGATATTTTGTCAAATCGCTGCCGATAGATTCCCCTTAAGCAAACCTGACTCTTCTCTTACAATCCTCTAAACATTTACGACTGAAAACATTTCTAATACCGGTTAGCTTCTAATATAATAAGTTTAAAACGTTTGAAACTTGTTGTTTATAAACTGTTTGATTTTCTAACTTTTTTTATTATTTAATTTCACTTATGTAATGCAGATCTCTTTAGCAACATACCCATATTGGTAGCAGATCGATTGTGTGTGTATGTGTAAAAGTTGTACTACAATTAAAATGGGTTAATAGACGATATATTTTTTTATCTGAATTTTTGCAACGAGTACTTACCAAATAGTCATAAAGTATGTCAACTTTGAATAGCATAACAAAAATTTTTTTTTTCTTAGAAATCCTATTTTATCATCATTTCTCCACTTTGGGAATTATCGACCTTGCAGGCGGAAGGTTTAAGTGATTGTCAGAAGTTTCAAGCTCAAGTCAATTGAATTTGATACGGAAGCAGAAAACCAACGTTTAAGCTCAGATGTTTGATACATATCAAATATTAAGCGTCAAATGGGATGAACAGACCTTCTTGACTATTACCCATGACAATTGATAGAAGTTTTGTCAATACCTCTTGGGAATTCGCAAGATTACCTGCCATTATGACAATTCTTATTCTTTCCGACGTAGCATTCTATTGAACACTTTATAGCCGCATCCTCGGCTAAATACGCTGTCGTAATTATTGTTCTATTAATGCTTGAACCTCCGGAGCATATTTAGTGAGGTCTTTATAGTTTTATTTATATACTTGTGTTAGAAGGTTTGAGGGTTTATTTAATAGGTTCACATAGGTGTGCGAATATGTGAAAAGATCACAAATATCTTCAAAAATTAAAAAACGTTGGTAATTGGAACAATTCTTCCAAAATTCAGCTGAAATACAACTTCCAGCAGAGAATTGTGAAGCTATAACGAAGTTGTCGTGTTAGGCGTACCAACCAAACATAGTTATCCATGGATATGTTCATCATATAAAATGACCATAATGTAGAAAGCAGAGTATAATAAATTGCAACATATTATTTTGTTGTTCAAATATATTTATCATAGCATTTAATTAGGTACTTATGGTGGTAGCGGCAGTTCATCGAAAATCACTTGTCAGGTAATAAGGTCACAATAACACCATTAGAATGCCTGTTTTAAGAAATGGTAATGAAATTTATAGTTGAATAAATTACAGAAGTCGACCGCTCCATGGGTCTGGTAATTGAAAATTTTTATTTTACCACCCAGGTGCCCACTAAGTATGCATACTTTAGTACCAATAGCACAGCGTGAAAAACACAAAATAAAGAAAAGATAATTGACATTTCCCAAGTAGCATGTTGGTAACCGTTTAATTACCAAAATGTTGTGTTAGTGGTTTATAACGGTTTCATGGAAAGCTTTTTTGGTTTATTAGACAACTCTGGAATACCAATTTGCTTATATTACTAGTTAGTTTTATTATATTGTGATAAAAGCGATCTTAGAACATAATTAGAAGACCTCTATATAACAGTTTTTTAACTGGTTTATACAACTTTCTATGATGACCATTAAGCAATATAGAAGCATATTTTCTACACTTTTAAGTACATACTTTATAGTATACTTTGTAAACGTTTATATAATCGATTCATATAATAGTTTGGTGATTTAAGCAAAATAGCGTTGATAAACTCCACGGGATCAGATGTCGTTTTCTGACAGTTATTCATAGAGGCACATGTGATACTTTTATAAAATATTGTAGCTCGATAGCAGAGCTATATAACAAGTTTAACCTAAGCTTGAAAAATTCTGTAAGTGCTTTTCAATTAGTACATTGCCATCATGAGTGAGATTCCAAAAAAATGGAAAAATATTAAAAAAAGTGGTAACTTTAAACGCAAGGTAGAAGGTAAAATTCAAATGATGTCAAGTTCTAGTTAAACTATCAGTTCAGAACGAAATTAAGATCGTGGGCAGTAAGTACGGCATAAGTAGAAGAATACTGCTCTAAAAGAACTCTTAAATATTGTTAATAACCGATTGTCAAGTGCAGCGTTACCGAAGGATCCAAGTACTTTTTCACAAACACCACCTATCATAAGTGTAAAAACAATTGACTCGGGGGAATATTGGCATAACGGGATTGATAATCCAATAAAAACGGTTTTAGAATATGTCAGAGATATACCACCTACAATTTCAAAAATAGTAGCTTTAACCACTATAATGGAACGATTATATCCCCTTTCAGCGAAATAAGAGAGTAGACTTAGTAAGGACTAACTCCAATTTCCACTACTCTTGATGGAGGAGAAACCAAATGGCGGCTGATGCCGGTTAGAAAAAACAGTGTTGTCAAACGTTAAGCTAATTCCCCAGATAGATACATGTCACCAGAGACTAGAGGAAGAGATAAAATATGGACTACAGAAAATTTTACATACAGTTATTAACGAAAAGTATTTTGCTATTATAGACATTGTATTAATACAAAATGTATAACTATTTCAGACTTGAATATAACCGGCAAGTAAATCGGCAACATCGATTATTTGTAAAGAGGCGTTAACTTAAAATAGATACATTTATCAAACTATCCATATTAAGGAGTTAATAAAGTAATATAATCTCTCAAATTCCTCTCATAAAACTATTGAACTAGCGTTTTGCATTTTCTCATACCGTCTCATACCCATTACCGCCATATTGCAATCTAATTGCGAGTGATATGCTACAATTCAATTTTGGTTGGAAATGAATAATTCTGAGCAATTTTATAACAATTATGTACTGAAATAAGTTGCTCTACTCACAGAAATTAGTTTTGTCTGGAAGACTATAATTATCGCTTTTAAAGAAACATTGTCAAATAAATTATTGCTTCAGAATTTTTTTTATTTTTGATAAAATAACGGGCGCGTTGTGTTTTTCCGAGGTACCGTAATCTATTTCCACAGTAAAATTTGCTTCGCATGCCAGTTTTTAGGTACTCTTGTGTCCCTTTTCAATATCGCCGAAGTTAAGATAATGTAATAGTTGTAATAGCTATAGACGCCATACCTACTTAAATTGGCGAAGCAGATTGACAGTTGCATTAGTTTCAAATACATAATCGATGTTTCTATTATTTAGCAATATTAAAGTTATATAAGTATTATGGTTTTTTCTGAAAATCATGTTTCAGATGATGTAGGTGTTAACGTCGTATAAATGGTATATTAACTTCTAAATTACCATTATGTGGTCCTTAAACAGTAACTTTATAAGAGTGTCCATAACTACTGCGGCTTGGAGGTTGATATATAAACGTCGTATAAAGGGTATTTCAAACCTTTATAAGAATATCATAGAAGTACTATAGAACAGTTATAATGCAGTTGCTCGTAATACCCTTATGAAATGGTTGCCTAACGTGGGCCTATTTAGAGTTATAACAGCTGAATAAGCTCTGTATATATGCTTATTTCACATTTTAAGGCACCATTTACCTTCCAAACATGATTTTATAAAGGTGTTTATAACTTTTATATATCAATTTTTGTTACTTGGGTTGGGAATAGATGATGAGAGAACAATACTTGCAGCAAAAAAAAGAATGGAAATATTTATATTGTTGCGATAATTTTGTCCAGTGGTGTACATAAAACAGATCAATAGCGACGTAGTCTGTGATAATTACGCAAAAATGTTGAAAGATTAGCTTTCCATGTACATTTATGGCAAATTGCATCAAACCAGTAATACAAAAACTCTTAATTACAAAAAAATCATTTTTACACCTATGTGAATGTATGTGGTTTCAATCGGGAAGAAGACGAAATGGATATTTAAGTTTAACTTTTGAAATTGAACATTATGAAAGTAATTAACTTAGTAACACAAATATTTTAACTTTGCATTTTATCGTAATAAAAACTTACTTTAAAAACTAAAACTATTTTAATATTTAAAGAAAGACGCATACATAAGAGATATTAACACAAGCATATCCAGCATGAAAGGAACACTAATTAAAGCATTTGCTGAAGTTATTAAAGAGCTTTGGTCTGAAGACGGTTCAGACAGATTGGTTAATACAGTATCATTGAAAAGTCAGATTCAGCGATTTGCTCCAAGGTTCATGGGATACGCTCAACAAGATGCGCAGGAGTTTCTTCGTTACCTATTAGAAGGACTTCACGAGGATGTCAACAGGGCACATGCAAAACCAAAGCCCATATTAACAGAAATTGATGAAAAACTCAGTGATAGTGAGAAAGCGCAAGAATCTTGGTTAAGATATCCGAGGATGAATAACTCCAAGATTGTAGATAACTTTGTCGGTCAATTAAAATCAACACTCAAGTGTACACACTGATAAGACGAATAATGCGTCATATTCAGCTTGCAATACAAAATGTAGCTGGTCAAGTGTGGGTTGGTTAACAATATTTACTACATGCGGCCTAAGGGAACTCTTTCTGAAGAAGAACGTCTTGTATGCAACGTTGAGCATTATGAGCTCTGTTTTCAAATAAATAAAAATCGGTAGGTGCTGCTATTAATTACAGGCTTTTATTTGAATACGTGTATCTTAAAAAGAAATCAAGATATCATGGTGAAATGAAAAGTGGAAGATGGCGAAAAGAATAGTCCTTGTAATAAACTGAGCATGAAGTCTACAAATTTTCCGAACTGTTTCTCAGGGTGTTAAGAAATTGGATTACAAATACATGTTTTTTTTCAACCTGTATAAATAAGCTATCAACATTTTTGGAGAACTTTCCTGGGGTTAGTTTTGATACCAAGGAATTTATCTACAATTTGGGACAATTAGGTGGCCAAGTTTTTTTGCCGGTGAGTGTATTTTAATGATACAAGTTCATAGTGATAATCAAATACCTAGTAGTGGTTACATGCCACTGTGTCGTATAACTTATGATCAGTTACAACTATTTAAATGTATTGTTTTGTTATAGTAAGTAGCTTCCACCAATACCACGTTTGTCAAATTATGATAAGTACCTAGTTTAAATTTTTTTTTTTTAGTTTTAGAAACCATTCCCAATTATTGGGTGTATGGAAACAAGGCTGTATTTATTTTCCATTCCATGTGGACATACTAGCTAAAATCATGACGTTCCTTCATTTTAACTTCAAAACTTCATGAAATTAAGCTGAAATTTGTAATTGAAATCATATCAAATTAATGGGCAAGTGAAATATTCACCGATGACTTTCTATTTTAATCGCACTAGCCTTTTATTGAATTAAATGATTCTGGTCCTCTCGTTACAAGCTCCACTCATCCCATATTCTCTGCTACTATACCTTTCAACAACTACTATAAGAAAAAATACAGTTTTTCTGGAAGTGGCAGATGTGAGCAGATTAAATATTGGCCCATTCTTCGACCAAAAATTAGTTTTTTTTAAACTGTGTCACTCGGTCCAATATTACCAGTTGCGGTTGGGTTGAACCGACATTAATTACTATCGACTGGAGGATTTCCTAATAAAGTAATAAATTCAACTATTTATAAAATAATCATCATTATTCATTATTTAAATGTTATGAAAAAACCTTGGCATTTGGAAAGATTTTCGACAAAAATGAGCTAACAAATTTCTTATAATGTTGAGATGTAAAATTTAATTATACATTAACGTAAGCAAAAAACAGTTTCTCAGATATATAACACCTGGCGGGTATGATAAAACAGATAATATATTTCAAAAAACGTTTGTTCTGGACCTTGAGAGGAAACTTTATGAATACATATATAGCAAGTAAAACTACCAGATCTTACGTCTAGCATATCAATTTAATGATAAAAATAAAAGCTTGGGGTTTTAACATAATTCCAGAAAAGATAATAATTCTGAAGTAAGACTTCCCTACAATTCAGCAAAAATTGTTTTTAATGCATTCCCATAGGAAACACAGCATGATTCAATGTATTAGAAATTTTTCAAGAAGAAGAAATGTGAATGAAATGCCTATTTTCCCTTCTCCTTTCCGGAGAAATACAATAAGTTAAAAAAAATTGAAGAAAATGCGTTTTTCGGTTATGCCCTACAATAATAATATGAATCACGATGGTTCTAATCTATGGAATTGAAAAAAAATTAGGCCAATATAGAAGGAGCCCTTCACCAATAATCACCAAAAAAATATGGACGACGTTGGCTTAAAATATTTTTTTGTTGCTGGTGTTTCAAATACTGTCACCATGGAAATACTTTATCTGTGGTCTGAGTACAGTAAATTATTTGAGACATTTCAAGGCTCTACCCAAACTATTTGAATCAAGTATTTTTCTTCACGTAACAAACAAATCAAACCAATGTATGTTTGCTACTTATATAATGTCAAGGTCTCAAGCAGCCATTAAAGCACTTAATTCTTGTGTAGTTAATTCAAAAATGGTACTGGAGTGCCTATGGAAACTCAATAAACTAGGCGAGAACATCGTCCCCTTACTTTACCGTCAAGGACACAATGGAATAGAAGAAAATGAAATAGTAGATGAACTAGCAAAGAGGGAGACAGAAACACCCTTTTTGGACAGAGACCCTTTGAAGTTATCAGCCCTAATGTAATATTGCAAGAAATAGGGAACGATAAGAAGAGGAGAAGACCTCGTATGTCATATGACTATCCGTCTGTCAAATCCAAATTGCTCCAAATCTATCTATAGTGCTCTAAAGGATATTTTGGCCCAGGGACTTCGAAGGTGAAACTCCGATTCACATAAAATTTACATAAAACCATCTGCGATGTTTTTTGGAAGGTGAAAAGCAACTCCTGACATGGTCCCCTTAGCGGGCATTTCAAGAGAATGAGAGGGCAACATACCTGTAGGTGGTAGACCACTTTTTTTTTAGAATTAAATAGTGCTTGAAGTATTTTTCAGAATTCACCTCCATCAAATTATTGACCATCAAAAATTGAGATTATTATGTATTGGCTCCTCCAAAAACTACAGAATGCAAATTTAAGGTCTAATATATGAAATTGATCCCCATGGAACTTCAAATGAAATAGGGAATAGGTTCTGTAACTTCTGTAAGTTCCTTGTGGCATTATTTATAATTTTTTCTTTTATTTTTTGGGAATGAAACCACAATAATGTTTTTTATTTTTTTATTTCGACGTTTCGGTAGCGTTCCAGCTACCTTTGTCAAGATTAAATAATGATAAAATAATTTAATTATTCAATCTTGACAAAGGTAGCTGGAACGCTACCGAAACGTTTCATTCCCAAAAAATAAGAGAAAAAATAGGTTCTGTGGTGCTGCTCCACCCCCTTCTCCCAGCTTATCAGATGAAATAAAAGTGACATAGGAAATTAAAGGGCTCAATTCCAGGGGCTAGAATATATTTTCTATGGTTTAAAAATATTTTGTTTCTAAGATATTCAAAAAACTAAATAAACATTAATCTCCGACATAACAGAGTCCAAAATATTGAAAAAATCACATAAAATCATTCTTTACGAATGGATTGAACAAAAACCTATCAAAAAAATAAGTGATCTTGAAATAATATGGCAACATTTTGAAAAACAGTCAGTAACATACAGAACCGACTTCACGAGACCCCAACTCGCACTTGTTCAGTTTTTTCAATTAAAAAGCAACATAGTAATAATACTCCAACTATATTTCATATCATTGTAATTCAAAACAATACCACCGAATATTTTTGAATAATTTGAAAAGTGGCACATGCAATTGAAAAATGGTATATTGTTTCACAAGGGCAGAAAAGAAGCTTTGGCAGCCCGAGACTATTAGATTCATGATCGAGCGTAACAAAGCGAGATCACATATTACAAATATTACAATTGAAATTGAAATAAAAATTCACGTGTATCGTCAATATTACAAGAGACAGATGATTGGAAACTTCAAAAGATCGTGGCGTTCATAATATTCTGCCGTTGGGGTGCTAAGTAATACTTTCCGCCCTATTTTTGGTGTTTGTATAATGATTGGTTTTCCAGTTAGGTAGGTAGGAGAGAAATTACAATAATTCCATAGCTCACGATCTTATGTCATGACCAGACTCACTAGGAAAACAAACTTTTTGATGCAATATGGCGTTAGAAATAAATAACAATAGTATTTAGGAGATTCTGTTTAAACGTGATAAAATACAGGGTGGTCCGTAATTAATGGTCCAAAGTGAATTGGGAGATTCTGACGGAACTTCATTCAATAAAATATCGATAATGAGAAAGATACAGGGTGGCAAAGCTGAAATGTCAAAAATGTTTTTCTCAGTTAATTGGAAGATTTTGGAAATACAAACATGAAAATTTCAAGATAGTGGTTTTAGAGCCTGGGAAATCATGATATCTTATCCATTTCGATGTATTTTCCAGAGGGCGCTACAAAACCTATGTAATTGGTATAACTGTGCGACTAACTTATTTATCGTTAACGGTATCCCTCTATTTATTGAAAAACAATAAAACTCCATCATTTTTGCGACAAAAAGGTATACCTATCATTGATCTCAAGAGTTACTGGTTTTCGACATATTCGCATTTTTAAAAACCCCCTTCACAATTCTTTTTCCATTTATTAGCACAAAAATAATATCTAATGTTAGTAAATTTATTATCCGAAGTAATTACACAAGTACATCAAATTTACCGATATTTTTTTATGAAAGCATGTTGTCTAATAACTGCATGAGTTTATTTTCATATTTTGGCGAAAGAGCCCGACTCCGAAGGAGGAGCCCCTATCTTCAAATGTTCACGTTTGTATATCAAAAATTTTTCAATCTACCGAGAAAAACCACATTTGACATTGCAACTTTGCTACCCTGTATCATTTTTATCATTACCATTAAAAGAAGTTGCTTCAGATTGTTTTATTTTTAGGCAAAGAATATTTCATTCTACTTTGGTCCATTACTTACGGACCACCCTGTAGATATCACTTTAATGTCCATCCATTACCAATTATATGGTTTTGCATCCAATTTATTAAAAAATAAATGAAAATATAATTATATACTTCCACAATAATTTTAAATATAAAATTGAACATTTTGAATTTTTCAAATCGAACTTACCACAGAGCGCAAAGGCTACGACATAAACAGAGTTAAACATTTTCCGGGAAAATAAAAACCTTCCACAACTCACACGGTACCTACAACTGAATGCACTGTTCACGACCCAAAGTCTTCTTCTTCACTGAAGAGCGTGAATGAATTCTTTCTCTTTTCAAACTGGCGAATCGTTGACAGGACAACTCACTTCTTCGAAAGTACTACCACCACCACAAAAGCTAGTTAAGTCCTTAAGAATTATAATTACTTAGAATGTATACAGCATAGGTATTTAAGATGATACATTAAATTTTCTACTTTAATTGCTGGATAATTTAAACTGTTTTCAATAGCTATCGATTAAGTTTGATTTAACGAACGTATATTTAGCTAATTTCTTTTTTAGAAGGAAAATTTCACTGAAATATTTGTAAGTTTTATTATTACAATGGAAATTTTTGACAGCAGATAAGTACCGCTTTCTAGAACAAGTCTTTCCATTTGGACGTTTTTACAATACGCATGAAATAGTACAACTATACTTGTGAATTGGACTTATTTCTTAGAAGTGGTTCTCACGAACCCACGACTCCTCTATTAACTTTTCGCATAAACTCAAAGTTTTTGTCCAAATTTCAGAAGTAGCAGTATTCAGTCCTCGTTGAAACCAGCCAAGGCATTAAATCTGCTTTTCTGCCCTGTGAAACATATAATTTCTTCTTCAAATTTGTTCCAATTCCACGCAAAATCGACTTTTTCATATTTAAATTGCGTTTCATTATCAATATCCAAATAACTATAGTTATTTGTATACTAAGGCCGCAAAATGCTTTTTCGCGTTC
>CAJUYH010000312.1:44342-72811 GCA_910591685.1 Galerucella tenella | reverse complement strand
CATGACAATTAATTTATCAAAAGACAAAAATGAAAAAAAAAAACTAAATACTATTTTTCGCTGTTATCATATAAAAAATTTATATGGAAGAATGTGGTGAATTAATGTGAAATATCCCATATATGTATTAATAGTAAAAGTGCAAGAGGGAGAAGTCGTGTCGATCCATGCGCTGGATGCAGAGGCGTCATGCGCCCTCGCGACAAGCCCCTTCCTCTACTCTTACCCTCTCTACTTTCCTCTGAATTCCCTCCATCACTGCTCCCTCTACCACTCTCTCTCTTTCTCTCTCTCCCTCACTCTCTTACTCCTTCCGCCGCGACACTGAACAAACCGACTACCCCCTGATATGGTACCTGAGAACCGCGCAGTGTTGCCTACCGCGGCCGGGAGAACAACACTTGCCATTTAAAAATAATTATTTTTCACCTAATAAATATTTCAGTTGGACAATTTGTGTGTATTAAATTATGACAAGTATACATACGTACCTATCTATATATGTATATCTGTATACTTGCATTAAACAATAATAAATAAATAATGTGACATGAATTGAAAAAATATTTATTGTGTGTTGTATTGATAAATTATTTATGTTTGACTCGTTCACAGTTTATTCGCAGTGTATTAAACGTATTTTATGAGAATGGAATAATGAGAAAGGGGGATAGATAGAAAGTGTGAGAGGACTGTTGGGATAATAAAAAATTAATGAAATATATATATATATATGTATATGGTGTTGAGAGAAATGAAAAAATGAAAAAAATGATAGGATAAATAAAGAGAAAAGTGTGAAATAACTGTGAAGAGGATTAGTGATATAAAGGGGGTGTATAAGTTTCAAATTGCCGGAATGACGCACGATACGTGACGCACAGTGGGGTGTCTAACCGCAGTGGTACACTCTCTACTTCACCATCTACAAATAGTTCGTTAATATTATTTTGTTATTTTATTTCAATCTGTTTCTCCTTTTCCCATTCATTAATTCCTTTTTTTCTATGCAGTGATCACTTGAAAAAGGAATGAATATATATATATATATATATATATATCTTAAGTGATCATATTGCCATTATTGCATTCTTCCATCTTTATCATTGTCATTGAAAAATTTTCAGATTCATCTTGTCGTAAATCCAAATTCATATCGACCAGATTTTCTTAATTTTTGATGAAAAAAAAATATATGATATTCCCAACTGAATAAATTTTGAAGGAGAGGGCAGAATACCAATGACAGTTAAATAATTATAATTCATTAAACAAGAAATAATTATTAATAAATATCAAAAATATGATCCGATGAATTAATGGGTGCCTAAAAATTGTTTCAATAAAATTAGTGCCTATTATAACATATATGTGCAATAATTACTGAGAAGAAGATATTAAATATTATTATTCGTGGATACTTAAATAATACGTGTATGTTTTATAAATTAATTATTTATAAGCATTTGATACATATTTAAATGGGAACATTTTTATTTTGTTTGCTTCAATGTATATATCAATGTATGTGAGTGATTGATAAAATATTGATTGTATATTTTTGTTTATATATTTGCATTTAGGGCCATCTTAGACCAGACAACAAAAAAGTAATAACGACGAATGTACCTAAGAATAAATTGTGGCTTCACGCTGCCTCACACTTGCGGTAGTATTGTCACCACAAAAATTAGTTATGTCACAATTAATGCTATGCAACTTGGCAAATACCTCGAATGCAGGAAATGATACTAACAATAACGCAAACACAAATAGCAGCATGGAGGACGACGACTCTTACGCACTGCCCACTATTTATCGGTGAGTCTGTTCTGTAAAAATAAAATTGTTCGCCAATCTATGTGCATATATATATATGCACACATGCACACACAATTTATTTATTCATCAGATATATTTTCATGGGAATCAATTGAATGATGATAAAAATAATAATACATTAATGAACAATTCATCTTATTTTATTGAACAAAGTAAAACGAAGAGAACGAATTTTACACTTTTACTTCAGTTCTTGGGTTATTTTCTTTGCTTTTTTCTGTTTGTTTTCTAAACTACACATGTATATAACTGGGTCAAAATATAAAAAATTAATTTACACTAATTGGCAATCTGCAAAGAAGAGAAAGAAAAAAATGAAATGATGAAAGAAAAAAAATCATGAGTAATTTATTTAAATTGAAAAAAAAAATTAAAAATGATATGCGTGTATGTCTGTTCTGATACAGACTCACATAACAGCAAAATAACACCCCTCAAGAGAATTCATTATGAATGAAAAAGTGGATGTTCGTGATATATAACCGATAAAAAGGGGGAAAAAAAATCTGAAAAGAGAACAAAAGAAAAATGGGGAGAAACCGAAAAAAAAAAAAATACATTTTCACACCCCACTACTGAATGTCCTGATAACAATGAGCATTGTTTCACAAACTACACAGATCATCTGACACATATATATATATATACCATTAGATACATTCGTTATACAGACGTTAACGGTATATCAGACAAGTTCAATAAATAAAAAAAGTCAAACACTTAAACTCTTTTTACTCGGACATTTGTTCACTGATATTGTTTATTCAATGTTTACATAATCCAAGCTAGTGTACACATACACCTTATATATATGTCATGACTTAACGACATATGTGTGTATGTGAGTGGGTGTGTACGTGTATGATTGTGTTGAAGTCGTATCATCCGTGTGCAAAGCAAATGAGGATTCGTATACCATTACCAAAGCCCTGAAGGTAATACAATACTCAAGTACTGTAAAACATGTCAAGTGTAAATTTGCCCTGATATGAACTCATAGTAAGTGTTGAATATTAATGGTGTTTATTTGTGCACTATTGCCTTTGTTCAATTACCATTAATTGATTAATGAAGATATTTATCAATTTGAATGCAATGTTAATTGTTTTACATCATCATTTTAGACTGATTTTTGTGTAGATTCATAATAATAACATGAGGAAGTTAATTTTGATTGTCAAAGCAAGAAAGAAATGTGACTATTGAGTAGAGAGAGTATGCTTAGGATCTGTATGAACTTAGATATGTATGGACTAAGAGTTAATGTGAGGTCAGGAGAGACGAGAGGAAGACAAAGACGAAGCGAGAGAGAGAGAGGGCGGAAGAACGAGCGAAGAGGATGAAAGATTTAATTGGAGACTTCAAACGAATGTTTAGTCAGCCTTCTGGGCTGTTCTCAGAACAACCGAGTGTGCCTTGAGTATTTTAAGCTGTCGCGAAAGCCAAAAATTTTACAAAGATGGTGAATAATTAAAATAGTAGATAAGAATATCTATTTATTCTTGGTGATATTTTTTTGATATGTACTTTCATTGTTTTTTTTTTTTTTTCATTTATATGAATTTATTTTATCATTATATTGATGACTATTTTTTTTTTGCTGGTAATCGAAAATGCCTCAGGTATATATTTTTTTTGGTTGTGATCAGCAAAGTTTATGACACACCAAAAGCCCTGTGGGAATAACTCCAATTATAATAATTTCATAGCTAAAAAAAAAACAAAATAAAAAGAAAGAAAAAAGATGTACATTTATTTTATTTTTAATACAATTTTTTTTTCTCTTCTCAGTAAATCCATGTTTTTTTTTTCGTTTTAATCGAGTATGCCTCAGGTATATTTTTAGCTCGTCATCAAAGCCAATAGTAGAATGGCGGTCTTGTAAAAATAATAATGAAAATAACAATTTCACCGCGAAAATATATATATACATATTGTATATATGTATTATATTTTTTTGAAATTATTTTTTTCTCTGTTTTGAAATTACTGATGATTTTTTTTTCACCCTTTCATACATAACTGAATTAATCCAAGTTCTCAACATGCCACTTATATCACCAAAAACTCCATAATTAATTGCAGAAAAAAATTGTTCAATTAAACAAAGAGAAACAACATTTTGATTGTTAAAAAAAAACATAATATATCATTTGAAATATTTGTATAGTTTTTCATATCAATAGTGTGTGGTATTTTTAAATAATAACTCATATCACCGTGATAATAAATAATTATATATTTATTTTATCAATGTAAATAGGTGTCGTGCTCCTATAGCAAGTTTGGATTGCATGGAAGAGTTCAATGGAGGTAGCGGTGGTATGGACACAGGTATTCACTGTAGCACAGCTCTTCAAGGTACAAAAGAACAATTGTTAACAAGCTGCTTAGGAAGCCAAAGCCAACGTTTGCAACATCCATCGCCAGGTATTCGATACCGCAACTTGGGCAAAAGTGGCCTACGTGTTTCCAATGTTGGATTAGGTACGTACAATATAAATATCCATATTTCATTTCACTGTCATCCATTATTTTTTTATATTCTTCCATTTGTCTCTCTCGCCAATATTAAAATTATTTCTTTTCATTTTATATTCTATTCTCATTCGTTTCGCTTTCAAGTTTAATAAACATAATGTAATATGTACAAGCATCAATATCATGGCAAAGTTTTTTGTTCTGATGTAAAAGATAATACACAAGAGACATGTTCCACTTACGCTTTTTGACTTCACAAAATGTCTATTCCATTTCGAAACAAAGTTCCGGGAAATCAAACTGTCGATATATATATATTGTATATATATGTGTGTGTGTGTGAGTACGTGTATGTATCGATTGGAAGTTGCACGAGAGTGTAAAGTCACTTCCGTACATATCCATCGTTCAGTTCAATTTATATGATTTTTTTTCCGCCTTGTTTCTCTATATGCTTTTTTTCTTCCCTCCATTTTCTCTATTCGTCCTCTTTACATTTTACTGCATGCACATTTATTTACGAGGGACACATGCATGTAAACATACACATTTATCCATTGTCAATAATTTTTCATTGGCAAAGTTTCAAATAGAATATTGACGTTGAGTTTGTGAGGAAAAACAATGAAAAATGTACAAGAACAATATACTACTGTATAGTTTCAAAAAGTTTACAATATGGTTGTGGGTGTGCGCTCAATATCTTATTATAATCTCTTTCTGTATATATTTGTGTAAATGGTTTCACTAGCATTGTTCAGCATGACAATAAAACACCGTTTATATGTATATATATATATATGTATATATACGTTTAAGAATATTACTTTGTCAAATTATTATATGTATCCAGTTCATTATAAAGTTTTTCTTACTCCTTTGTTGGTATACTTCATATCAAAATGGAGCAAAAAAAATTATTTTTTATATTAAATATTGGAGGAAAAAAAAAAGAGAAAATTTGCGAGAAACTTCGATTGGCGTAAATGTACGTACAGTTACTTCAATAAGTTTCTCTGCAATCTCCAGTAATTGAAATATTTCAAGCACTTGATAATATTCAATAAAATGAAAAAGATTAATATGTTGAGAACCATTCAGTTGAATATGGATAAATATAAAAAGATGTTGGATATAAAATGCAGAAATACATTGTTCTGCAGTTGTATATTTAGAATTAAATTGAGTATTTGACACAGTTATATTTGTATGTTATTGACGCACAATGTGTCGCTGTACAATATATCGATCGATTTTTAATTGGTGATAAATGAAATTGAAAATGACGTGAAATAGGTTGTTGTTCCGATACATTTTCCAGTAAAAATTGCATGTAATTCTATTGAATACAGTTAAATTTTAATGGAGGTCGCCTTGTTCGCTACAGATGAAGTAAACTCAGAAGTGGACAAATCGATTTACTGTCACCTGCATTATCCACATATGTTCCCCATACACAAAGCAAAATAGAATTGTTCGATTTAGTGGAATTAATCACGACAATTAGTGAATAAAAAGTCCGAATAATTTATCAAAATATCTATTATACTTGAAGCATTACTGTAACTTGAAATATCACCGAATAATAAAAGGAAAAATAAATATTAATTGAACGCAGATTAAAAAATCTGGCAATTCTGATAAATCTACATTTCTCATAACGTGCAAAAATTTGTTAAATTATTAACACTTTAAAATTGTCAAATTTCCCAAATTAATTTTACTAAATCAAAGCAATCTAATTCTCTTACTATATATTTTTTCAATACTTGAAAATGGAATGAAATCGATGTATAAAACTATATACATATACATGACACATTTATATATAGAAAAAAAAAATAATTTTAGTGTAGAACAGTAAAAAAAGTAACCAACAGAATTAATATTTATTTATACCAGTCATAAAAGTGGGGTAAAATACATTTTCCACATATCCACATTTTTTTTTCCTTTCTCCATAAACCTTTAATCAGATTGTTCCGCCTTTTCTTCAGCATTGCATTATGCATAATAAAAAGAAACCTTTCTTTCTGTACAACATAATAACATAATTGAATGAAACGTGGAATTGTGAATATACTCGAATATTTTTCTCTTTCATTATTCCTTCATTCTCACATTTCTCTTCACTAGCCTTTTGCCAATGTGCATGCCACTCATAATAATTGCATTAAAAAAAACCTTCATTGTATATTACACCCTCGCATATCCCATTACCATTACAAAAATATAAAAAAAAAAGAAAGAAATAAAAACAAAATTCTTAACAAGTACCAACTGCAATTCAAACAATGTAAATCCAACATAAATGCAAACAATTGCAACATACGTAAATTGATTTTTCACATCATGGATATCAGCAAACAACTTCAACAATCAATATTTCAATTGGTAATGTAACATTACTCCAATAATCATCAATCAATCAGTCATTTCAATAATCACACTATGACCTTCATAATTAATTAACATTTAGAGTAACGAAGATAGAGCGAAAATGCATTTGCATATTTATAACAGCACTCACGATAATATCTACATGCGTACAAGCATCTAAAATCGATATAATCCATAGCTATATTAAATAATTATGACGTAAATGTAGATATGTATGAATTGTGTCATCAAAAATGCAATCAAAATAATAAATACCTTTGTCACAATTCAACTCCATTGTCTCACAATTTGTCCAGCTATTTATTTATTTGTTTGATATTGATTGGCTGTATATTTATGTAATATTAGGTACATGGACAACGTTTGGCGGTATGGGCGGTTGCAGTAGTGAGGAAACGGCTGAGGCTGTGGTGGCCTTGGCCTACGACAGTGGTATCAATGTGTTCGACCTCAGTGAGGCGCACAGCGGCCCTCGCGCCGAAACACAGCTCGGTCGTATATTATTGCGACGCGGCTGGAATCGCACCAGCTACGTTGTTACCACAAAGATCTACTGGAATACCAAGTATGTTATGCAATGACTATATACATCTATTCTCAATGTGTATCTCAATATGATTTATATATATATATATATATGTTTTAAGTGATGTTTTAGTGGATGTGTCAGAGTCTATAGTTATTGCATGTAGATAGGACAAGTAAATAAAGAGTAAATTTGTGTTAATTTTAGAAAATTATTATCGTCGTGTTCCAAATTGATGATGAACATTTAGGTGTAGTTTAATGTTCTAATTATATAGTTAAATAGTGTCATTGATATATTTGATGTGATGGCTTGCGAATAAATTTATTTATCGGTTATTTGTTACTTATATTATTATTGGAACTCTTGACGTATAGATATTTTTAATTTTATCACATAAACATTTTTGTATGTATTAATAATGGAGTATTTGGATATAGGCGATAAAGTTTATGGTGACTCTGTTGGATTTGTTAGTTACAGATAATATTTGTCATAGAAATGTATTATTTTGCAAGCAGATATATTTTCTCATTTATTATCGGTGTTGTGACAATATAAAGTTGGAGCAAATAAAAATAATACGAAATGGGATGATGGCGGACAATTTAAACTTTGATGTAAGACTTTTTGCTTGAAGTTAGAAGTTTAGAATCGTGAAAAAAAATAATTAAATAAAAGTTTTTAAAATATCCATTCTTGTAAAGTTCATTCGAAAGGAAGACATGTTCCCGATGTCTGTATAAAATTTCGAGTCGATTCATTAATAACTTTTTCACAAATATATTACACGCCAACTCAAAAAAAATAGTTTCATGAAAAATGCATTTAAAGTCTTACGTACAAATAAAATATATCAGTCGGACGCGTGTTCAAATTTATAAAACCCTGGATATCTTTACAATTAACGGCTCAAAATATTCGAATTATATTTTTGAAGGAATAGTCAAAGATAAAATACGAGGAGACAATTATTTATTGGAGTTGCTAGACGTGAATTCTACCATTAAGTGATTTCGAAATTATTAAAAACTTTATAAGCGGAATAGTGCAATAAAGATTGAGCAATTGATTATGCTTTTTTTATATTTGCAAATTGAATATACTCGATGAGAATAAGGTTTACGCATACAACCATTCAACACTATTCTTGAAGCCGTAACACCTTGCCAATCTCAATTGTACCATAATTCACTTTATACGTAGCAAAGTATTGGTGAAGCCAAGTACACTAAAATTTGACACGTGCGCAATAATGTTGTCTCGACGTAACCATACATCATTTATTGCGATAAAAAATTTTGGCTCGCTCGTCTCAGTGAGTTTATTGACTAAAATATTTATACACTTTTTGCCAAATTGTCACATCATGAATGTGAATTAAATGAAGTTAATTCAAGCCAGTGGACAAAATAAAATTATATAACTCTATGACCTCAATTCTATTTATATTAATATACAGATTACACAATTTTTCATATGCTTCAATTGAATATTTCGACGACTATACACTATCAAAACTTTTCAATTCAATATACAAAATAAAAATATATACAATACAAACCGTTATTTTCGATAATGAATCAATTAACGTTTTTAAATAGTGGAAGTCATAGCTCTTTTCACATTGTACAACTGTTGTCTAAAACATTTTTGTCATATAAAGAATATTTACCTCTAAACAACTGATTCATGTAATGAAAATCACCCTGTATATTTCACTCCACACTCATTTGATAGCTATATTTAATTTTCAAACTTTGATATTAAATATATCCAAGGCCTTGATCTCATTTTAATATATTCCATTACAACCTTGGTTATCAGTTAATTGACAATACCCACGTGTCGATAACATAATCAGAAAATTGTTGACAAATACAAATAATAAATAAATGCAATGCATTGATAAAAGTGACTGAGGTGTAAATATTCTTCGTTTTTTTTTGTTTATCATATTTTTATATTTTTCTCTCTATTTATGATAACAATTTTTTTTTTATACATATATATATATGTATACGTATACATATGTATGGTATGAATGTATTGTGATTTATATCGGTGTTTGTAGAAGCGAGGGACGTGGCCTGTCCAGGAAACATATTATCGAGTGCGTTCAAGCATCTCTGGCGAGGTTACAGCTGTCATATATCGACATCGTCATGATTCACAAGGCGGATCCAATGTGCCCGATGGAGGGTAAGCAAAAATATTTTTCACTCATGTCATATGTCAAGCGGATGTTATTTCTGAACAATCAATGGTAGAAACTTTAATTTCGCAGTAGTAACAGATGATATTAAGTCAGACGTGATATATCGTGTGTGTGTGTGTGTGTGTGTGTGTATATGTTTTTTATATATCTCTATGTATTGATTTATTCCATTTTTGCTTTTAAATTTTATACTACAGTGATAAAAAATAGAGAATTAAAATTGCGAAGAATTGAATGATGCAAAATTAAATAAATCCCCACAATTTTTCATATTGGTAATAAAAAATAATATATTATTATGTTTTATATATGTTTTATGGGGAATGTATATGTTTTAATGTGTTTGATGATCGGTGTGTCAACATTTATTATAAATCGCGTCATTTCAAAATTTGATGAACGAAATATTCGAAATTTTTTTATATTTTCATTTTGATTGGGTGGAAAGAAGAAATTATTATTATTTATGATTGCCATTCGTATAGGAAATGTAATAATTTTGCATATCACATAATGAGATATGATTCAAGCTGTCCCGCAATCAGTATTTAACATCCATAATTCTCTGTAATAAAAAATACTGATCAAGTTATATTAAGTATAAAACAATTGTCTTTTTATTTTACTTACAGAGGTTGTGCGTGCAATGAATTATGTTATAAACCAAGGTTGGGTGATGTATTGGGGCACATCGAGATGGACACCAGTGGAAATAATGGAAGCATACTCAAATTGTCGACAATTCAATTGCGTCACTCCAATTGTCGAGCAGGCTGAGTATCATCTATTTTATAGAGACAAACCTGAGCTCTATATGCCCGAATTATACAACAAAATTGGTAATTATTTTATTCAATAATTTATATAAAATATATTTATTAATCATTACTTTTTTTTGTGTAAATTATCGGCTAAAGTTTATGTATTTTTTGGTTTTTCTTTTATTTCTTCATTACTTTTCATTGAATTTCTTCTTTTCAGGCGTGGGATTAATGGCATGGTCGACAGTGACAATCGGCATGGTTTCCAAGCCAGACGATTGCGGCGTTTCCTTTCTCTCACGATCCTCATACAAGGTGTGTGTATATATATACACCCAGATATACATAGATATAATATCTCATATATACGTATAAAATATGAAAGTTGTACTTTATCTACGTGACTCAATCGTCTCAAGTAAATACTTTTTTTGTTTTGTCCCATTGCACCGCACAGAAAATTGCCTTGATTCCCACGGGCAATTCAGTTGAATTATTTCATTGCGCCTTTTACTTAATATCTATACATATATATATATTAATATGTGTGTGTGTGTCTATATATGTGTTTATTTAATTTTAGAATAAATACTCATCGTTCAGTTGGACCGAGGACGAAACCCAATCATTGTATAAAGATGTGAGTAAAAATATAATTGGTTTGAATATTTTATATTTAATTTATTTCCGTATCCTTCTATTTCTTCTCACTCAATTGAACTTTATATTCTATTTGTGTTAATTGCAATGTAATTAAGATTCGTTGTGTATACTGTGATACAGGAGTTGAAGGAGAAACCACCCGTGGAAGATGAGACACGAAAATATTCCGATAAATTACGTGATGTTTGTTCACTTGCCGATCGTTTGGGATGTTCATTTGGACAATTGGCAATTGCGTGGTCCCTCAAGAATGAAAGTGTCCAGTGCCTTCTTCTCGGAGCGTCTAACATAGATCAACTTTACGAGAGTCTCCAGAGTTTACAGGTAAACTTTAAATTAATTATTATTAAATTTAACGACGAACAATACCTCTTTGTTTATATCATTTTCATTCATTTCCAATAGAAATCAGTTTTTAACTGTCATATTATTTGGAAACAACAAAAATTGTATGTTGGTTACGTAATAAAGTTAATTTAACATAATACTCATTGTATCCACTGGAATCGCATTAAACGAAAAATGATATATTATTAATTTTATTTTTGTTGCCACATTTCTGCCATTCCTATTAATTATGGTGAAACAAATGAATACAAATTCGCAATAAACAGTTGTAAATTGTTACACGATGGCGTTTTCACAGCTATAAATATTCAAAAAGTTATTTGGCCAAAAGTTCACAGACACAATTAAATAGATACATGGCAATGGAATATTATATTCAGTTATATTTGATATTACTATTGTAAACGTGATAAATTGTGTGAGCAAAACGGATATTAAATTTTAGTGTACCGAAATAAAAGGAGTATAGAGTACTCAACTGAATCATTGGTTACCACTTTAACTATTGATTGCATTCAATTATAGCTTAGCTTTTCACAATTATTCGATTGTTTATGCAGTGCTAATCTGCCGTCTGATACTTTTCAATAATAAAAGTTCCATTTCTGTGTTATAATAGTTGTTTTTAGTTAATAATATCTGTTTCATAATTGGTTTAAATCCGCATTCTCGGTCCAATCACACGAGATTGATTGAACATAGTAACGATAATAACACATTCAGAATGATTATTGCAATAATAATTGCATTATTTTATAAAATCAATCGGATTAGAATTGTTATTGGCAATAGCGATTAAATAAATTTCGGGGGATTATGACAAATCCATTATGTAAGTATTAGTAAACAATGGCATACGTGACTGAATTTATTATTAAAATAAATGCCGTTTCAGTATTGTTGTCTGTTATTTATATGACACCTTTCATTTCATTGCATTTTCATTGCATTGAATAGTGATACCATATTCACCAACATTCGCCAATACAAATTCAAAAATTAAATCATTTATTTATCGAAATATCATCGAATATAACATTTCAATTTCATATGCTTATGCACAGTTTTATCAAATGACTTCTTAAATATCTGTAACTTTAATAGCGCCGAACGCAATAAAAACTAATTTAAAAATTCTCAATGTATACATTAATTTAAATTTGAATCGTTCTTTCAATTATTTGTTGCAAATAAAATTCATTTGCATTCCCATAATTTTTCGACGGGAATAAAATTATTTTTACTTCCACTCAATGTTTTTATATTTCATTTTTTATTGAATTTATCATAATATATGAAAGTATATATCAATTTTATTGTAAATGAATATTAAGTTGAAGTATATTTAAAAACGTCTGTGTCATATTTTAAAACAATAATAATAATTTTCAATTTATTTACAATAAATCACCATAGTCGTCATATAACATAAAAATCTCAATTGCATTTAATATTGCCAATGATAACTCTGTAGCAGCATTGTAATATTAAATTGAATTTACTCACACGCATTATAACATTAATAAAATTGCATTTTTTATTTGTTTATATTTTTCAATTGTATTTATAAATTTAATAGCTCATACCCAAACTAAACACCAACATGATGAACGAAATCGAGAGAATCCTCGATAACAAACCGTCCCGGCCACCAATGGTGTCCACTCTGGCGCTCAGATGACAATCGATCTACCCCCAAGCTAACGGTGGGGGTAGCATGGAAGATGGTGCTGGTAGTCCAAAAAGTGAAGGCGGCCAGAGCAATGATCAAGAGACGACCAAAGAGATGACCAATAAATTACCTTTTTGCGAGATACAATGAGCCACGAGAGCTCATGTGGTTCAATTCACAGAGCTCTTTAATCCCCACACGCAATTATAAAATTTTCCAATGATCCGATTATTCTGGTGATTTATCTCGGAGAGAATGTCGGAGAGAGGATATAATAAAACAGACACAAACATCATTAAAGGAGAAAAAAAAAAGCGTTTAACGACAATATATACAAATATGTTTGAAGTGTTTTGCAATTTATGTGGAATTTAAAATAATTTGCGGCAGAGTATTGTACCGTATCGATGGTGGGAATATATGTTGGAGTAATATGTCTTTATATAATCTCCTTCAGATAAATACAATTTGCTCGACATGGACGGAAATAAATTTTTATTAATAAATAATAGGAAAAAAAAAAAATGAAAAATTTCAACAAGTTAATGATAGGAAAAATCGAAAGATTTGAAAAAATAAATGAACAAGTGAGATAATAAATACAATTTGTCTCCTTCAAATGAATAATCACGCAGTATTATTCGTCGAATCATGTTTATATAGTCTTTTCAGAATGATAAAAAGAAAAAAAAAAGAAAAAAAAAAGAAACTAGGATGACAATTGAATTTTTTTGTCGCAATTATTATGTCTAGGAAAAGAAAACGAATCTATTGCACATTTCAATTTTCACTATCGATTTAAATATATTTCATTCAAAAAAAAAAAAAAGCAACATAACTTTATTGGTATTATAGTGAATATTTAATAAATGATCTAAAATACTAAATAGAATAAAAAATTTATTGAAAGTTGTATCGATCGATTGAAAGGAAAACATTTGTTTGTTTTTTTTTTTTTTTTATAAATACCACTTTAATATTCCCTTCAATGAAGAAAAAAAAAGTTGTAATTGAATTGAACAAGAATTGCAATGTGATGACATTTTTATCAAAATTCACTGATAAATAAAAACAAATTAACCCTTTAGGTCCTATTGGTTCGAGTTCGGAATAATCTACCGAAAGTAATATTTACATATTATTGCTCTCTGTCAGAAAATTGAAAAATAGTTTTGCAATCCAAAGCGAAAAAATAGACAATTCACAATATTTGCTTGATTAGGATTCTACAAAGTATCTTTACGCTCGCAATTATAAACAATTTGACTATAATGAACTTCATATGAGATTGGAACATCGTGTACTCTTTCTATTGATATAAAATCTTCCACGGAAAATGATAATAATTCAAAGTTAAATGTTGACTATCAATTTGTTTGTGTTTCGTTTCATAATTGTTTAATACCCAAATACAACCTACGATATTTCTTTACGAAATATTTTAGTCAAGTAGAGATTGCACTGAGACGCAGAATAAATCCAAACAAAAACTTTTACAAATCACTTCATATGAGGTGGAACCAACATATGCTGCTCACATTTCATCTTTACTATATCGACACAATATAATTTATACTGTTAAGAAATCAATGGATTGTATTTGATACAATGGGATATGAAGGGTTAATCGCAAAATAAAAAATTAATATAAAAATATAGAGTGAACAATTGACGATTAGACAAGATTTATTTGATCTTGATGGAGTCATGAAGTGATTTAAAAATAAATTCCATTAATGAGCAAAAGATAAAATATTTGCTTTGACTTTCGTTTAACGATAACACCACGTACACAGATACACACCCACACTTATATTGTCCTTCCAAAGTAATTTTTAATAATTCCATTGCTCACGTATAAATCGCGTAGGATAATAAAAAATAAAAACGATTGTACGAATTTGAAGAACAATTAATTATTAGCCATGATTACAGACGTGATCTGGCGGTCAAATAAATGAGGAGAATAAAATAAATAAAATAGAGTAAAATAAATTATTATTAATAAAAATTGATAGTTAAATACTAAATGAAAATAATTTCACGCAACAAATGCGTAATATTGTGTCCGAATGCTTTTCAAAGGACAAATTTGTACGTGAAATAGAATAATATACAAAAAAAACACACCGACAATTTAATCAATTGATAAAAAATAAAAAAAAATAGTTTACACGTTAAAAATTGTGTTCTCCTAATCTCCTGTTGTCATATAGTAGGTAGATGAATAAACTCAATAATTATTAATACTATTGAAGAAGGGAAAAAATGGAAAAAAAAAAACCAAAAAAAGATATCAAAAAGGAATGAAAATACAAAAAAAATAAATAAAAATAAAGCCACTATATTGTACATCGCGCGGTGATGTCGACAATGCGAAAATAATAAATCACAACAAAATAACAGAGTTTCTCTTAATAGCGTTCACGCACGATTTTATTTACTTTTCTTTTTTATTAATTTCATTGATGCGCTTGCGATAATAATTAAAATGAAAAATAAAAAAAAAACAAAAAAAATAGGTACATTGATATTTTACACGTAAAAAAAAGAAAGCAACAACAATAGGGCATAGGAGGATTTTCAATTTAATATAATAATATTAATAATAATACTAATGAAACCGTTGGAATCGCAACCTATATATATTTTTTATCGCAAATCTAATCTATATAATGTTTAGAGAAATGGCACAGTCACATACACACACAAGAATGCACGAAATATTGGAAAATGTCACGTGATATCGTTTTAGAACTGCCTTACGATCTTTGGTGAAGGGATAATGAATAAATGAATCAATAAATTAATTAATAAATGTACCCAATGGCGGGTGCGAAAAGGTTTAGTAAACGAATTCACATGTACTTTCTAGAAATATTCAAAAAAAAAAAAAATATCCAGCTTGTGACGAAAAATAAAGAAAAAGAAAGAATTAAAACAAGGAAAAAAAATTAAAAGATGATAAATAAAAATATTAATTAGCGAGTTCTCACAGTAAATCCAAATATAAAAAAATGAATAAACTTGTCATTGATATTTCGCAAAAGCTTTCCAGCCTTCTTGTATGTAGATAGAAAAATTCAAGAGTATAACAAGCAAATCGAAAAAGATGAAAACGAAAAAAAAAATAAGTGCAGGAGATCTCGACAGTGGGAATTCAATTTTACCGCCAATCAAGTACTTATTAAAATAAAATACATTGATTGTCTCTGAACCATCAATGATATATAACAAAAAAATTTTTAATGTGTACATATAAATAAAATACCGATGTCGAATTCATGAATTCATTTAGTACATATCGAAACTAGATATAATAAAAAAAAGATAGAACCAAATCAAATAGAATCATTAAATTGTTACGCCGTCAACAATAAAAAAAAAACGCGACACACTTGCGACGTCAGTATCTCAATAAACTCGTTGACATAATTCTTAAATTGCATTTTATGAATGAAATTAAAATAAGATTAAAAAAATTAATGAATTTTAAAAACGTCCATCGCTACGAAAATATTTCTAATCGTACCAAAGATTTATTGCGAAAAAAAAAGAATAAAAAAATAAAAACAATAAATAATAAGCAAATGGAAAGATGTTGTGGGAAATGCTCGCTCATTTTCAATTTAAATATAAATTATGGCAGCTTGCTATTGTATACAAAGATGAATAATGATTACAAACCAAAAATTAAATGATAGAATGATATATGTTCTCATGTCACTGTCGTACATCGAACCGAACAATTCAATCTGCCGATATTAAACCTTGATATTTTATCACCTTCAGCACACTGTATATATGATTTGAGCTGCGTTAAATATTAGCTCATATCATGCCGGATTATGGGGGCTTTGAATGCAAAAATAATAAACATTAAAAAATACAAACGGAAAAGAAGCAGCGAAAAAGAAATAAACAAAATGTAACAATTTTAAATTCATTCACTATCACAAATCGCGCACACGGAAAACTTTTGAACAATGTGTATATATATAATATATATGTGGAACGACACACATGCACACACATACACAACAGTTACAAAAGCATTGCTGCGATAATCCAAATATATAAAAGAAAAAAAAAATAGAATGATCTGTAAACATCAAGAAAAAAAAAATGGCCATCAATTTTTTTACCATCGTCGATAATTCGCAAATTATTGTATGTGTTCACGAATATGATTTAAAAAATAATAAATGTATCGTGTTATCATGCAGAGTTATGTTAAACAACAATTATGTGGGAAAACCCGTGAAAACTTGAATATCTCTTTTTTCAATTCACATAAATGTTTGTATTTGTAAAACTTCCCGCGAATACAGTGGCACGTGATATTTGATATTTGGCGGTGAAAAAAAATATATATATATACATATATATATATATATGAGAATAATAAAAATTTAATAGTCAGCCATATCGAGGACGTGATAATAAACAAAAGGAACAATTGCATTGTTTTTAAAAATTTGTTACGTCAACCATGACAAATGACAATTTGTTGTTTAATAAAGAGTTTCAACTGCGACGGAATATGAGTGAAAAATTAATATTTTGTGTCTATAATTTGTATCTGTATATGTATTACATTAATCATCCTTCCTCATCTGTCCTCAATCCCGAGACCCAACAAATATTTATTCATTATCTATCAATTTATTTATAAGTGTCGATAAAAATGTGGTATTAATCCACAATAAGATTTGGATTAATACTTGCTCCCAACTTATTTTTTCTTTACATAACTATTATTTATACAGAGAAAAAAATACTTTAGTTCACTTGTCCGTATGTTTGTTATTCAATATCTCAAAAAAAATTTTATTAATTCAATTTTACTGTCGGTTATTGAAATTTTTTGATTGAAACAAATGTCAAAAATAATCAAACTTTTTTTTCAGCGTCTTTTCAGTATCCATGAAGCTTTACAAGATCCTCCAGTAATAATTTTAAATCTCCAAAGTTACGAAGTTATTTAAGTCAAGCAGGAGGATATTGAAACAAATGAACTTTTGGTTCAGAACCATATAAGAAAGTAGTACATATTTTTTCAGGCCATTTGACAAATGTGTGTTACGCTGATTCATATTAATCATAAAACAAATTTATATAAGCAAATGGGTGATTATTTTGATTATAAAACAATTTTATCATTTTTATTTGTGAAAATGATAAAGAAACAATAGCACTGCCAAGTGTTATTTTTTTTATTTTGTCCAGTGACTTTTTCTATTTTGAATCGTAAAATTGGAAGTTTTTGAAAATTTTCTACAGTTAACAGAATTTAAAAGCAGAAAAATTATTTCTGTCAATTTTATATTTTCATTCCAGATCATCACACGATGGATAAAAATTGATATGTGATAACTTACAACATAATTCAATTTATATAAAAAAAATAAGCACTTCATTAATTTCCGTCGACCAATAATTTTTTCAACAACAATGAATTGAGAAAGTGAAACAATGAAATGATTTCTCGAGTGAATTTCCGATTTCGGGATTCAATTTTGAATGGTCACAATTTGTTTATGGGAAAGAGTTAAAGAGAGACTACGTTTTTTTTTCAAGATTATCTGAATCTTAATAGGTCTACCATTTTTGTCCGAGTGTCTATAAGAGGATCGTTAGTGTACTGCCTAAATTTTGCTTTATCAACGCTGACGTAATTGGCAAAAAAATATTTACATAACGATATGATATAGAAAAAAAGAGGAAGCAGTCACTTTTCTTTTACTCTTGTGCAAACGCATAAATTAATTGAATAAATAATCTGTGCTCAGGACTTTCAAATTCCTCTCTTATAATTCTACTTCTACATGTGATTTTTGTATTCAATTCATTCTAACATAATTATTAATAACATTATGTTATGTTTCAATTTGGTTAAATATTTATAAAAAAAATCGTTAAAAAAAACGGTTCTATACAAAATGTATTAATAGAAACTTATATTCATATTTTATAATCAATCGAATTTAAAAATTTCATATGAATGTAAAATAAAAATAAATAAAATTATTGAAATAGGAAATTTATGTTGTATAACATCCAAACACAACTGAAAATATTACAACTGTTGAGTGTTACGAACTTATTATTAATATTACAAAATTCAAAAATTCAAAATCTCCAGGTGTAGTATGTTTTTTGTTTTTTTCGAATTCTCCTCAAAGCCATTGCAATGTGAGTTCTCTGTAACTGACGTCGCATAATACATCATAATATTGCATTGATCAAGACCCGCGCAAAGTGATAATTTCCAATTGTCAATATCGATAGAGCCATTATCAATTTTCAGAAAGTATTATACAATGAAAGACTAATGAACACGAAAAGTAAATATTACAAATAATGGAATAATAAAAAAATGAATGGAATACACAAATGACATGAGCTAAGCGTAAATATTTAGAGCAAAGCTGTATTTTGTTAATATATAGCCAAAGCAGAAAACATATTTCGAATAGCCAAAGTCCGATTTAAAGTGATTTCGATCGAATTTACTTTTCATTAATACAGTGGAGCAATTCAACCGTTTCAAATGATTATTCAAGCAGAAACATATGACTTATATATAAATAACGAGCGAATGCTTATTCGTTAAACAGTATATTAAGAACTGCCTCAAGACAATTATTAGAACCGAATTCAATATTTGGAAATGACAACAGTGGTATTTTTGTTCTCTCCGCTAAAATATCATTCTGCAAACCAAACTATTGTATGAGATACAGACTCTATAATATAAAGAATTGAAATTAACAATTGTTGCCTAAATTAATATTTTGCATTAAAATTTTATATACAATATTTAGCACAATTCGACTTTTCATTGACAAAACCATCACAAACATATATACTTGGTAATACTATTTACAGCGAAACCGTTTTTTTTTTCTTTTTTAGATATATAATATATATATAATTCCATATAGAAGAAATGCAAATATCGCCATACATAAATCTACAGCATTTCATTTCTACTAATATTAAATTTAGTGACTAGCGAGTCTTTCTCAAATTCTCAAAATTGTCCACAAGTATTTTTTTTTCTTTTTTCTATTATTCCCATTCATATTCTGTTTCTCTTTGTTTGTGTATATATATATATATAGATACATTGCCCTGATACACAATTGCACATGACACACAATACACCAATCACATAAATTACTTTCACTCGCTCTTCAGTGATTTTATACACTCACTTTTTTATTTCACAATGTTGTTTGTTCATTTATTTATTCATTCATTATTTTTTTCTTTTTGTTGTTATTTTTTTGTAATTGCACTTGACATCACCCAATTAAAACAAATTAATCGTCGCACATTGGTAAATTAACCGGAAAGAATACATTCGATTCCATCATAATAGTGAACGTAAGAAACAAGATGTACATTACTAAGCACGCGATACCAACTTGACGATTTAATTGGTATTTGTAGTAAGCCGTCACACCATAAAATCCAATAACACACAAAACAATTGACATCACACTGTACGCAAGAGCACCAGACTCAATTGCTACATCATTTTTCGTTATTATAGATTTGACTGCCCAAGGAAGACCGAGACACATAAGGACATCGAGGGTATTGGCACCCAACGTATTACTCATAGCCATATCACCATTACCTAAACAACAAACAAAAAAATATGTTTGGTAGCTGACTGCTATTGCTGTTAGACCTTTACAAATATTCCAATTCATTTATTCCACTGTAAACTCATTAGTTTATTGCTCAACTATTTTTTTTTAAATGTACGACATTGAATTAATTGATAAGATTAATTGGAGTGTCATCAACATAATTATTCGACGTTTATGCGACTGTTTGTTGAAGGCAACGGAAATCATAAACTGTCGAACTACCGACACATTCATTTACAAATTGTCGAGTAAGCGTTGAATAATTGGATGACATTTAAATTGAATATGTTCGTTAGAAGGCAGATGGAAAAATGGAAAAGTGAGTATGAGATACGTGAGACGTGTGTATATCATGAAAGTATCTTGTGAATAAAAATTATAGGATAGAGTAAACATCAATTATAAATATATCATATACAGCTATTCTTATCAAATTGATATGTTTTGTTAATTACAAATTATGCTTATGGTAATTATATGAGGAAATAAATGGATATGTCATTTTACCTTGACGTGATAGAATAACTATTGAAACGAGTTCAGGCATATTTCCGCCAGCAGATAAAAATGTTATTCCCATTACTGAATCAGCGATGCCAAGTGTATCGCCAACAATTGTCATCATCCAACTAACGAGATATGATGAAATGGCTATCCAAATTACACACATTATGAATGTTATTGGATACCAACTGTGAAATTTTTTAAAACGTGTGTCGGGAATTGTTACGAAGAGAATAAATTTTATTGGCCACGTGATATAAAAAAGGAATTTTTTTATAAAATTTCCCGTTGCCCAATTGAATGGTGTATCTAAAAATAATAAAATAATTTTATTAATTCGTCACGTGAAATTGATTAAAGTTATTATTGACTATAAGTATAAAACCTGGTTCGACATATTCCTCAAAATTTTCCGACTTTTCAGGATAACTCTGGCCCTTCTCAATTTCTTTTCTCTTTGCATATTGAATACTATTTCTATATTCAACTCTCAATTCATCATGAACAAATGGCTTATAAAATCCATTTGGAAAATTATCTTTGTTATTTTCCGTTACTATAAAATAATTGACGGTGAAACGAGAGAGGGAAAAAAAATAAATAAAAATAAATAAACAGTTCATAAATAATATATGATGAAGAAATTAATTGAAAGACAATGACAACATACCGTTTTCGACTGTAAGTTTTGATTTGTTGCAAATAAATGTCTTGATTTTATTTGTAAAATTATGAAGATAATTATTGAGAAATAGAATCGTAAAATATCCAGCGAATAATATTATAAGCATCATGGATTCGTACCAAATTATTTTACCGTCCCACATTACAATTACCAATGCACTCACAGATATAATATATATAATACAATCACGTGATAAAATCCATGCATCCAATTGTATACCCTATATAAACGATAATGAAATAGAATTTTAATAAAAGAAAAATATAAAAATCATATATAATATATTTACTTTGGGCGGGAAAATCATTTTACGGCTATTTCAAACATCAGTTACCTACTTAGATAACATCAATTCTTAATCACCAACAACGTCGTGACATTGCCGTATACAATAAAATGACAATGGATGAGAAACATTGTTAGACGCCGTCAAAAGAAAATAATAATGTAATGAATAAAGAGAGATATTGGATAAATAAATAAACAAATAAAATTTTAATTTACCTGAGCAGCGGATAAAGCACCAAATGCTGGTGTTGCAAATGTATTAAATACAGCACCGCCAACAACAGTACCAACACCAAGATCCGATTCCGTAACAAATGTACCAACAACATTAACAAATAATTCAGGGAAACAGCTTGCAGTAGCTAAAAAAGTTGCCCCAGCCACATCAGCGCTAATATTCAAATCCGAGCAAATAATATCCAATGCTGGTAATAAATAATCGTTGCAAACATATGCGATCAATAAAAATATATAAAATCCAAGGAATGCATGTAAAATAACTGCACCATGCTGACGTTGTTCTTTGGAAAATAAATCATTGGGAAAATCTTCAATTGAGTGAGCAGAACATTTGACTGGCAAAGTTTCATTGTCAATTGAAATATTTTTTCGTGGTATTCGATAAGATAAACTCCCGTCAAATTTCATCATTTCATATGGAATTAAACCCGACTGGCGCTTCTGCTGATGTTGTTGTGTTTGTTGTTGCTGCGATACATCAATACTTGAATCTAAAATCGAAGCAAAAACCAAATGTACTGTTAAATATCCAAAATATTTTCATTTTAAATCATTCTTACCTTCAATTCCATTTGTTATTGAGCAAATCAACAAAATAATTGCGATTGTGGCGGGCAAAACGTGATGTTTAATAATCATATTCGAAAGATATTAATTGAATAAATGATAAATTAAGTCATGGAAATAAAGTGAGGCAGTGAAAATGAATTGACTTTTTTTTTCATCCGTCTTAAAAATACAGATATTTGCTTCAATGCAATTGTCGCGTTACAAGAATATTTTTTAAATGACTAGTTGTAAATGTGGATAAAGACTGAAATGCCTTCGACATCAGTCCCAACATATCTTTTGAATCACTACTGATTACAATCCCTCCTCCTGTCCCGACATAACACACACACTCTCATATACACGCATATATATATATATATATATATATATATATATATATGTTGACATTATCACTCTGTTCAATTGTTGAATTGCCACAAAGAATGATAAATGATACGTGAGCGGTTAAGGTGATACTGATAATAATTGTTAATAGGTCTCGGGCATGTTAACCAATCGTGTCGATGGTTAAATTAATTAAAGATATTATCTTTTGATTATTATTTGACGTTTTTAAATAAAAGGATAAAACGAAAAATTCCAAAATTTTTTGATTTTTAATATATCATTTTAATGTAATTAGGACAAATGCTTGTACAAAAATTATATAAGTAGCGTACAATTATTTTGTGATTATAATGATAGTATTACTCATCACGATGATATCTCCAATATTGTTGCAATTTATTTTATTTATTTATTATTTCTCTGTATTTCATTGTAGTGTATCAAGCATATAAATCATCTTCTCATTTTGTAATTGAGAAAAAAATTCCAATAGAATAGTTGTTTAAATAAAAAAGGACTTGTCATTATGTACAAATGTATTGTAGGAAGATAAAAAATATTGAGAAAAGCTGGATTAATTGGCAAAGAGACAATGAACTTTGATTATCATCAAACAATTTTATCAAACAAATATTTTATCTACTTAACAGTATAATTTATTTATGCTTGCTATATTGTTTGGAACTGTACAATTATTTGAATAAATGTAATCTATAGTAATGTCAATAGATACAGTGTGGTCTTCGTGTGAAAATGGATCAAGTCAAAATTTGGAAGTGTTCAATTAATACGACTAAATCACTAGTAAAAATAATCTGCATTATTACCATTTAAATTTAAGCACTTTTTACTACAAGGAAAAATGACCAAATCGACTTGATCATCTTCTGTTTTCATCATATTTTATACATTTATACAAATACTTTATACATCTTGTGTGAAAACTGTTTACATACAAGGAAAACCAGATTTTATATAAACCTCTCAACTTTAAACGTAATTTGTGAAATATTAAGTTTTTTGCTTTGGTCATTTTTCACAGTGAGCCCATGACTGTAAAACAAATGGATCAGATATTATGTAGCTTGTAATAGCTCAAATTAATTTAAATAAGTCAATAGCAGGCAACTCTGTGCAACAAATTATATCCTCATATTCACCACAAAAGCCATCTTTCAAACCGAAATTTGTATAAAAAAACCTGTTCATCAATACCAATAACATTCGTTTTAATTCCATTGTCAACAATTCTATGGAATTTTATGATTTAATATTGAAATTTGGTTGTTTGTTGTTCATTTGACAGCCGCAAATACATCAAATAAATCGTCCACCACTACCCACTACAACACAATATCTATCTTCGACAAAAACAATGTATTGCAGTACAATGAAACATCTAATAATCATCTTAAGTTAATAATATTTTATGGTGATAGATAATCTACCATATAATTTAATTATTTATTGTTTAGTGACGAAAGTGAAAGGAGAAGAGTTGAAAATCATCAGCAATGTCAAAGTACATTACACCTGCAGACCAAATACTGATTTTGTTACTTTATTTTATATTTTTATCTAATAACTTCAGTATATATTCCAAAAAATTGTAGAAAAATTTGTATACAATGCAAGATTTGTAAGTGATACTGGTACAACAACCCAATTTTGCTCAGTTTTGCGTATAGATATGTTATCTTCCATTAAGTTTGTCATTATCGTAAAGTCACAGACGTTATAGCACTTATAAATAATTAGTTTTGTATGGTCAGGTGTTAACATGACGATGTTTTTCAAACAATTTTACTTTTAAAATGATCATTTATATATAATCAAACGGTAATATCGCGAAATTACCCAATTTTTCCGCATTAAACTTCTATGAAACGATGAAAAAAAAAAAAAAAGAAAAGAAAAAACATTTTATTTGACAGTTTCTTTCTTCACAACTTGCGTTTTTCCATAAACAGCATCCAAAAATAATCCCGTAAACACGACAAATGTTCCCAACCATTGTCTCACCAATAATGTATTACCAAACAGCAATACCGAACCCAAAACAGTAAAAAATTTACGCGTTGTAGTAATTATTGAGCATGGCAATGGACCAAATTCCGATACAGTTAAAAATATGAAAAATTGTCCTAATGCACCGGCCAGTGATAATGTTACTATATGCGACAATGACGCTGGATGACATTGTAAAAATCTAATAAACTCTACGAACTCACCAGATATAGCAATGACAATACCACTAAATATCATTGACCAAAAATTCATATTTAACATCATATGACCGGATTTTGTTTTATGCTCGGATCTCATTCGTTCCTGTACAGCACTCAATAAACCATCCATTGTTAATGACAATAACAATAGCAATTCACCAACACCAACTTGATCCGATTGTTTAGCCGATGTTTTGCCATCTCTGTACATGAATACAATGACACCCAACACAATTAAGAAGACGAACAGATACTTTTTCATTGGATACGACTAGAAAAAGAATAGACAGATAAATAAATATTATCAATTGTCAATTTGTATTTGTCGATGAATTTTTTTTATTGAATACAATTTTTTCATTTTGATTCTTTTTTTTTTTTTCTTTTCATTAAAGTTACTTACCTTTTTACCAAGTAACACACTTAATATCATCACTGGTATTGGTTTGCCAGCTTTTCCAACAACTTGCGTGGGAAAATTGACAAATTGCAGTGACATATTACTACAAACCATTGCCAAACAATACGTGAGTGCTGAAGTGGCATAATAAATTGTTGTTGTTGTATCCTCGCCCTCTTTCATAATTGTTAACAGTAAAAGTTTTGAAAAAAAATAATTGACTACACATTGGAAAAAAACCAATGCAAACATATAAGTAAATTTCTCTTTATTCTTTTCATCGTCGCCATAAACACCCCGCGTTATTTTTTCTTGTATCATACCAAAATAAAAATAACAGATAAATATACCGGCCGCACACACAAATAACTTTATTCTATCATTTTTACTTGTCATGATTGTATGTTAACTAATAATTATATATGATACAAATAATGTTAACGTATTATAATTGTTCAATAAGTAAATTGTTATCATAACCACGCACACGTTGCCGGTAAATTATAAAACAAGTGTGTGGCCGCCTGTGATTTTAGTTACACTTATACGTGGCTTGTAGACGTTGAATCTTGAGTAAACAGCTGTTTTACAAAGCAAATTACATTTTTTTATCTAATTCCAATCACAATTGTCAGATGGCGCCTAACTTGAATTCTCTGTATCATCATAATTGCAATTGCGAATCAAATATATGCAGATATGAGATAGTTCCTATGGATCTAAATGTGTGAGAATGCAATATGTTGGGTATGGTATGTGAATATATGAACACATTCAATTATTCATCATGAATCTATATTACCATTTGATATGATAATGTAGTTATATTCTAAACATTTTAGTATCACATTATATTGATATTTGACTCGAAAATATGACACACTAGATGGCGAGAATATTGCTATTATACGCTACGTTATTAAATTACTTATCTATATGCTGCAACAATTATCATCAATGCTATTACGCTTTTATATTACATTTATTTTATCAGTTTACCATATTTATGAACTCAATGATGCATATGTCACTTATACATTACGTTCAGTCCGAGAAAATACAATTTATTCATAATTTTTTGCACATCTAAATCCAAGATTGCTTGCCGATGTATCAGGAGTATTTTGCCGACGTGCTGCACATCTATATCGGAAACAGTACGTTTTATGACAAAGATACGATCCACCTTTTGTTACTTTATCAGTACCAGATGGTGGCCCAACCTTAATACAAAACAAATAAATATATATAATTGATATACAGTTTTGTAATACAAAATTGTCAACTGAGAATAGTTATTCAATTGTCTTTCAATAAAATAATATATAAAAACATACAGGATTGGTGGCGTGTTGCGTTGTGTGGTCAGTTGACCACCAATCACCTGTCCATTCCCATACATTTCCAACAATATTGTAAACCCCATAATCATTGGGTGGATATTGTGTAACTGGTGCTGTTCCTATAAAACCATCGTCGCCAGTATTAACATTAGGAAATTCACCCTGCCAAATATTCATTCTGAAAAATAAAGCGAGAATTTTTTTTTTTTTTTTTTTTCAAATAATCAATTCGATGTATTGAAATAAATTTTTTTCTTCATTTTCATTTAATCTTTTTTTGTAACACCTGTGTTGATTGTTCGGTGTTAATTTATTGCCCCAAGGATACAATCGATCATTTCGACCACTACGACAGGTCACTTCAAATTCCGCCTCAGTTGGCAAACGTTTTCCTAACCATTTGCAGTATGCAATTGCGTCATTCCACGATACATGTATCACTGGGTGATTCATACGATCTATATTTGATAACAAAACGATAATTGAAAATTTATTTCAATGAAATAAAATCTTAAATGTGTCTACCATTACTGCTTTCATTATATTTATTGGATATATATATATATATTTGTGAGTTATACCAGTAATATTTGAATTGGGTCCTTCAGGATGCATCCATGTTGTTGAATTAACTGGTAGCCACCAGGGCGCTTGTGCAACAGCCAATTTTATTTCCATTTTTAAATCATCACTCAACAATCCCTCGAATACAAATGAATTGCCATATTTTTCCGCGTCAGTTTTGTAATTTGTTGATTTAACAAATTTATCAAAATATTCATTGCGTACTTCGTATTTATCAATATAAAAATTATCTAAAATTACATTTCTTTTTGGGCCTTCACCATCGCCGACAAATACTGGATTATTTGTACCAATTTCATAGACACCATTCTTTATCAATACCATTTCATTCGGTATATCATTCAATAGCATCAAATTATTTTCATTATCACATTGTAGCCTATCCGAAATTGAACAATATTCATTTCCAATATTATTTATTTTATTCATAGGCCTATTAAAATTTTTTCCACATGAACAATCATTTTCATTGTTGTCTACAGCACCAACACCACAACAAATATAATATTCCATAAATATAATTAACGATATAATGTTAAAAATATTGAGAAATGACATTTTATTATCAATAATTCAATCTAACAATTACTCAACTATTAAATTTATTCAACACGATGTGTTATTTTCCTTTTTGTTTTTTTTTTGTTTTTTTTTTTTTTTTTTTTTTTTTTATTTTTTCTCTCTTTTTTTTTTTAAAAAAATTTTTTTTTTTTTTTATTTC